>JAUYWV010089699.1:0-15110 GCA_032274565.1 Nematoplana nigrocapitula | reverse complement strand
CCCGCTGAAGAATATTTCTCCTGCTCAACAGCAGATCTTTTACCTCCTCGACTTCCTCATTCATCCCGCTCCTGTCCAACTGGACCATCCTTAACAGCGCTTGACTGTTTGTACATATGAGGACACAACTAGGCTCCCTTTCCCTCACCAATTCTAGAGCGCTTTTCATAGACACCATCTCCGCACCACAGGAGCTACACCAAGTGGCGGATCTAGAATTTAGCACGGAGGGGGCGAGACCAATTACCCAGGGGCGCCGCAGATCGTGTAAATGCAAATTTAGGGGGCGCCATCACAACTTTTGGAGGGGGCGAGTCGCTCCCCCCCTCTGCTCCTCCCCCCACTAGAACCGCTACTGACTACACCAACGACCGCTTTCCTGATCGCCACCTCCTCTTCTATCATCCCCACACAGGCCGCACCCCCTCTTTTCACACCCGCTTCCACTAAATCACCTGGTCGTTCAGCGAAGCTGGTAAACGAAGCAATCCATTATAGTACTTTGCACCCTAGTTTATCACTTGAAATAGAATACTGTAAATATAGCAAAAGTCAAATTAAAGAAAGATTACAAAAATCCAGTTGTCTCAAAGTACAAGAAAGCGTCTGATGAGGATGAATGAAGGATTTCTCAAGAATGGCGCACACGACTTAAACTGATAAAACTTACATGACAGAGGTAAAAAGATGAAGAAGAAAAATCGACACATTTGAACACCTGGTAAGAAAGCTAAGCTCGGTTATGAACGAATCTGGCCAATTGCCATTACTGTGTGAATTCTAGCCACCCTACTATACTTGAAATGTATCTAGTTTTTGCTTAAAATTAATTATGGGGTGTTTCAACTATTATGGCCATTTTTAAAGGAAAATTTGACAAAAACCGTTTATTATTAACAACAAATACAGTATGTATGCTTTGGAAATTTACAATAAGAAATATAAAAAACAGCAATTACAAATAACCACCACCATTGTCCATGATCCCTTGGCAATGCTCGACCAACTTGTTATATGTCCTGCTTGTTCATCATCCCCGGTGCCAACTTCTGAAGAGCAATTTATCTTGTTCTTCGTTCAAAGACGACGTCACCCCAAGCTGTATTAATAATACGGCGCATATCAACTGCCGACATTTCATTGGATCTTAATGTTTTAATTAGTAGATTTATATCTCTTTTCGTAATAGCAAACTCCATATTCACTAAGAATGAAGTACAGCGATTAAAATGAAAATGATTTTAGAATAACAATCATCGATATTTTGAATATTTAAATGTATTTGAATATTTATATTATAGATTTCATAGATATAAATATCATACATTGCATTTTATCACTGCAATATAATTTAATAACATAGATATTACTTATAATTACATTAAAATTGAAAGTATTTAAATGTTAAATTTCTTAACTAAAAACGGACATAATAGCTGAAACACACTATATTTAATCGTATTTATTTCTCGTTCTGTAGATGCCAGTACATAGCAAATGAAAATGCACTCAAGAAATTTATTTTTCCCGTGAATATTGTTTCTATTAGTAAACTAGAAAAAAATTGTAATGCTTCCATAGAAATAGAGACAGCATTTGAATCATACCCTTATTGCAAATGGTACTGCTTTAATTGGTAACATTCTGAGGTAGCACTCGCGTTTAACATTTATTTATTTTAATTTATTCATTGTACATTTAGTATATTACGTATATTCAATAGAACAACACATCTAATGTAAAACTATGATCAGAAACTTGCATCTGTGGTATAAATTTTGTAATTCGCAAAAATACGACAATTTTCCTCCTGGATCACTCGCCTTTATCATTTATATAGAGCAAACCGAAACAACCGCCGTTTTTGACGTGTATACATGTATGTAATTAAAGAAACAAACCATTTTATTATTTAAACATAAAACAAGTCATTGATTTGTAACTACACAAGAAATTACACAAAGCTAAGATATCACAGATATCAATAAAATAGCTTGTTTTATTGAATAAACATACATTTACCTTGATCGGCTTGGTATGTTTCGAGTTGTCTCGTGTTTTCCGGAGCATTGCTTTTATCGGATTTCATTGAGTTCTACTTATGTGTTCAGAGGTATCTTCATGAGCAGTGTTAAGTTTTATTTTGAAAATTAAATCTTTAAGTACGTAACAAATATTCTTTTTACATTGCTGATTGTATGATAAATACAAAAAAAATTAATGCACTATAAATATATTTACAGTTTTCTGCAAATATAATAAAGACGTTTATTGAAGAGTAATCTTCGTGGCTCTAGTGGAGCGAAATAATTTGCTAAAAACTGTCAGTATGACACTGCATATAATCCGATCTCTATCTATTAATATCCGTTTCTTTTATTTTAATCCGATGCACTTAACTTCCAGACTGATGAATATATGTATTTTAATTTTAATTTTAATCTATTTTATAAGAAAAAAAACGGCTTATTTTTTGGAAAGATTCTGTGATATTTGCAAGCTATATGATAAAATCTCCATGAAAGGCTTTTTATTTTTTGATAAAACTGTTTTATTTTTTAGTTGTAGCATATTCGACATTATATACGCTGCTAATATGGCATCATAATACATTGATACAGAGTATACTGTACTGTATATATGTATATGCAGCTACAAAGCATACAGACAACAGATAAATGATTACAACTAAAAGTGTAGGTTTCTCGCTTTGGATGGCTTACAGTCGTGCGGATCCAATTGAAATTGGACAATAGCTTCAAATTCTAACCAAAGCGTCTTTTACCGTTTTCTGCGAGTAAAAGAACACGTACAAAGAGATTGAAATATTTTTTTAAATATTCTTATCATTACATTTCATAGTGTAGATTAATTCCGCAATTTGAATTTGGGTAGTTCAGTGCCTTGCAAAAATCTAGATTAATTGGTTGTGTTGAAAATGTACATAAAAAGGATGTCTGGAAATTAGTTTCATATTGACAGATAGACATACATATAATCATGAATACAAGACATAAAACAAACTAACGAAATTTTCTATTCGTAAAACCAACTAATTTCCCGGTCACCCTATATATGTATTCAGCCAATCAGAAATCCTCTTACAGTTTGAAATATTGATTTATTCAAAACTGGAGAGATATACAATTAATTATAAGTTCCGAAGGTAATGAATGAATCAAATTACGAATTACTGAGAATTTTAATTTTATAATGCACACGCCACAATGAAAGTAGATGCCCCTACATCCTATAGTTGAGGAAATGTTCACGTCTTTTAGATCTACCGCCGAAAGTCTTTGTTAACAAATGGCGCTTATCCGCATAGGAAATTCTAAGCTAGTAACGAAGTTCCATCGTTTTTCACCAGAAAATATATGATCTTGCTTGAATTTATCTACCTGCTCTGTCTGAGAGTTACTTTTTACACATTACCACACGTTCTGCCTTATGACGATTAGTTGAAGGCAGACTGTTTTTTCATGAATGCACATTTCCAGAAATTATTTAGGAATCTTGTAAGAAACGGACCAAAGACCTTTTTTAAAAGTTCGCATTCAAACAAGCAAATAACATTTTTCACGGCTGTTGTACAGTACGTCACCCACAAAAAGAAGGGGAAAATGGCAAAACGAATCAATGAAGGGAACAGGAAGAGGACGGATACATGTAGGAGTTAAAGGAGAAGATCAGGGGAACAGTGTGGGAAGAAGAAGAAGAAGAAGAAGCTCTATCTATTTAATATATCTTCGTTGGTTTTCCGATCCTGCCATGATATTCTCTGCATTCGTCTCCATATCTACATTTCAAATGCTTCTATCTCTTTCTTATCACTTTCTTAGAGTGTCCATGTTTCTTATCCATACAGGGCTACACTCCATATTATTGATTTGACAATTTTTTTCTTAGTTTCTATGTTCAACCCTTTTGTAAGCAATTCTCTTTATTTAGCAAAGGCTTGCTTAGCCATGGCAATTCTTGCTCTTATTTCCTCATGGCTTCTACCATCCAATGTGATAATTGCACCTAGATATTTAAAGATTTTCATTTGTTCTAATTCTTTATTTTCTAGTTTTATGTTCATCTTATCATTCCCCCCCCCCCCGCTTTTATAATTCTTTTTCAATATGTTCCAGTGCTTCAATCATCATTCTTTCTGTATATATTGAGAATACCAGTGGGAAAAGAAGACAACCTTGTCATATTCCTTGTCCATACACCGCTGGTTCGGATTATTGATTTTCTATTCTGATGGCATAGCAGTTTGATTGATATATAGACCTTGGACAATATGTGAGTGCATTATTGAAAAAATGTAAAGTCACGGAGAGTTGGAAGAAAAGTACATTCCACTGGGTGCACCCACTGCCATTCCGGTCGAGGATTAGTGATGATGAGAATTCTGAACGTATAAAAAATATTTTTTTATGAAAAATAGGAAGAACATTTCAGTACGAGGACCAACATAATATTTGCTATCTTTATAAATCTCGTAAAAACATGCTTTGGCTCGTAAAACTTCACTTACTGAAATTTACTCCAACCTTTTCGGCTTGTTCTGTAAAAGCCGTGATGCACTCCAATAGACAGTTGTGGCACGTTTTCTGCAGAAAAGAGAATGATAGGAAATAATTTTTATAGCTATACTAATTAGAATTTAGTTTCTGTCTGTTCAATTGTCTCAATTTAACATTTTAAAGATATAAAAAGTCTTGCCCATCTACACAGATGAGTCTACACAGTGGTTAGAAGTTGGGAAATGAGCACCGATAATGACTATATAATCTATAAAATGACACTTTATTATATTCAAATGATTTTTACTTTGGTAGGGCAAACACTAAAAATGTTTCTACCATCGAATAAAAACTCTAAATTTCTTGCAGGAGCGTATATCATTGGTATGCATCACTCCCCAAAAGTTTGAAATCCAACGTTGCTGACAACTTGACCTGTTCACTGAACGAGGAGGGACAATACATTGAGGCAAAGTGCATTTTTATCTCAGGACTTTAGAGCACAAAACACGGCATTGCGCTATATTTCTGAACAGACAATTAAGTCAAGTCAGTAACCGATATAAGAAGAAGAAGCAGACAGCATGATAGCTCAACAAGTTGTTGCCATTGGCACTGATCCAGATGCACATGTATTTGCATTAGCAGGTGATACTGACGTGTTTTTGTAGCTTCTGTTTTCTATGGACACTTCTCTCAAGTCTGGTATCAAATGAACATGCAGTCATTAGTGTACGGGCGCCATATCATTGACATCAAGGAAAACATGTCAAACAAAGCGCCATTGTTCCAGAGTTGCTTGGTATTCATGCTCTCTCAGGATGTGACTCTGTAGCAGCAACATATGGTATTGGCAAAACCACTGCTTTGATCGTTTCGTCAAAAGGTTACAGGCTGAATCTTCTGGGAGATCTGACAGCCGATGTTAAACATGTGATGAATCAAGCGCCTGAGTTCATGACAGACTGCTATGGTGTCAAAGAATGCTCATCAATGACAGAATGCAGACAGAATGTATGGGCTCAGAAGACTGCCAAATTATGCAGTCTGCCGCCGATTACTGAAGCATTTCATTACGGGCTCACCTGCAAGTGGCAAACTGGCGTGCCACTCTACGTGGAGAATCTCTACTAATGGATCCGCTCGAGTTTGGCTGGGAAGCTGATCCTGTCAACAAATGTGTCACTCTAAAGAACATGTGCCAGGGAACAGCTTACGCACCAAGGCATGTCCTTCAGCTGGTCCGCTGTGGCTGTAACTCGGAGAATTCATGCAGAGTGGGCAAATGTGGCTGCATGAGTCCCCAGCTGCCATGCACCATCTTCTGCACACGCTGGGCTTATTTTGGTGTATGCCACAACCCATTCAACAAGGAGGAAGCAGAAGCAGATACTTTGGAGGACGATTGTTAGACTATCATAATGTATTCGCTAATATGTTGCGTTGAAAATGACTATCGTTAACCTTAATTAATTGCTCATTTTCGTGTATTTTGTGCTACCTTTTTGTATTTGTGTTAATTAGGATGGCCTGAAAACCTAAAACTAATGTCAGAATCGACTTTGTTGACCCCCAAAACATAGTAATAGATTATAAAAACATCATATTTGGATGTCTAAAAAATAAATTATGAAGGATTCTGTAAAACGGCATATTCCGGTAGCCATCTTGACCACCATCTTGAATTCTGAGAAACGCAAGCGGGTGTGAAGCTCTCACCCGGCCAAAATTTAATATGTACACCAAATACTATCCAAAAAAGCAAAGAACTGCTTGCCTGTAAAAATTGCAAGGTCATATGACTCGGCGACCAGACTACAAATAAATATTACGAAAATAGCATATAGGAAAAGCACCTTTCTGCCTATAAAATTACACTGCCATTTTTAAAACTGAAAATCGTGGCATCTGATTGGCCGAAAGGGCAATCAGTCAAATTTCACGGAAATACTGTCTTTTTAAATAGTCGCGTCTACTCGAGTATATTTATTCTAACCTCTCTGGGTAGCATTAGGATGAGCTCAACCTTGCCAATGATGCGGATCTGTCAAATGATGATCGTCTGTATCAGATGTCGACGCGTACCAGCAGCACGGAGTAGTACCTATATTTCTGGTGTTGGAAACCTTGTATACCCGACACGGTATCTTCATCATTAAGCGTATAGCTGCCACATCTCTGACGCGGGCTTCCGTCGACTTGCTGGTAGTTCGACTCTCACATCAGAATAGGGTCATATATCGAACGCACTCGAGTAATTTTAGTAACCGTAATCGAGATTTTGTATTCAAACTTTTTCGATTTATAATACACATCAATAAAACCACCACATACCCACCTTTCTCTGCATCAACGTGTACAGTCTATGGTCACATTTAGACTTGCAGTCTGGTCTGCATGCAAGGTAGGCCTTTAATTTTGCTGCAATAAACAAAATAAAAGGCAATTTTATACGAATAGCTGAACAGCCATCCGCTACGGGAGAAAACCAATTATGCATCAAGGTGCTACTCAAGACCATCGATACGCTAACAAAGTTAAACAAAACATACTACAACTGTCAGATTCAAATTTGCTATTGAGAGCCCTTATTGTGTAGTATATTTATGTAGCATTGGGCAGTTGCTATAAAAGCTTTCAAAACATTCAAGTGGTGGGAAGTTTAGATACCGTCTGTAGTTAAAGCCGTATAATTTTGCAGTTATTGTAGGCATTGTATCCTGGCGATCATGACAAAAAAGGTTTGAATTGTGCGTTGCAGTGCTAGAGGATATAATAATAATTATTATAATATTTATTTAATTGTTTACAACAAAAGAAAGCCAGAGGTTGCATAGAAGATAAAAGATGACACCTTTCAAATCAATTACAGATAATAAATACAATCCAATCCAAGAGAGCTTTTCCGCCTGGTTGGCCTTTGCTCTGTAGGTTTCTTACTGATTTAAACAAGCTGTAAAGGGAACCTGTGTGTTAGCAGAAAGCATTATAAAAATTCACTGTAGCCTGGCCTCACTCAGCTGCAACAGCATTACCAAGACAAAAAGAAGAAAAGAGAGCAGGAATTAGAGAAAATGAGTTTAGAGGTTTTTAGTAAGCTCATGCCATTGGTGTCTATCGTGAGCTATGTACCAAGTGTGTGGATTTATGATGCTGAAATTTAGATTTTTAGGGTCATTCATTATTGTCTTGTTCCAAGTAGCCTTTTATCTTCCCCTTGTTTATGTTATTTCGAAGTGCTTTCTTAACTGGAGCATTCTTGTCTGAGGATATGCCCTAAAATGTTAGTCTTCTCTGTTTAATTGTTTGGCTCCAAGGTTTTGTATAGAACCTATTATATAATTCTGTAATGCTGACCCTGTGGAATCATTTTATGCCTAAGAGACGTCTTAATAATTTTCTATGACAAGTATCTATTGTGAGTCTATAAATGCACAATACACACTATGCAAAAAATACACAACAGAAAAATAAACATAGTACGTTGCAAAGAGCCATAGCTATATATTATTTAGTAGATAATTGTTAATAAATACTCTTCGTATTTTTCTTCAATTTTCTTTCTATTTTGAATACATTTAAGATCGAATTTGGTTTGATTCCATATAACACTATGTCATCAGTTATGCAACTTGACTCTTTTTCATTATATATAGCTTTATTACAAATTAGTGTTAGTCTTTTTTTGCATGATCATATTAACAAATTACTATGTTTATGGAGTGCATTTGTATTATAAAGTCTGTTTTTTTAGAATTATTGTCAACAACCTATTTTGAGCCTTTTGCAGCTGTTGTATCCATTTATTATTATTATTACCAAATATCTCTATGACATAATTTATTTTGGAAAAGGTTCCTGCCTTATAAAGAATCAACATTTTGTTTTGGGGAAATGAATATCTTAATGCATAATATAGAGGGTATTTGTTCTTTTAATTTTAAGAATAAGCTTTTTGATGTGATTTTCCCATTTAAGATCATCAGTTATAATCAGACCTAGATACCATGTTTCATTTTGTTTTGATATTACATTTTCAATTTATGTCTTATTTTTATTCTTAATAAAATGAAAATAATGTTTTTTATATTGATTGTTAATCTGTTAGCTGTTAACCATTTGTGAATATTCATTTAATGGTGTATTTGCTTTATGTTCTAATGTTGAGTAAGTATCTCCAACACAAAACAATTTTGTATCGTCTGCAAATAAAAAATTTTTGTTTTGATCTGCAAAATTTTTTTATATCATTTATATATAGAGAAAATAGTATTGGTTCTAGAACACTGCCTTGTGGTACCATAAACTTTTCTTGTTGCCAAATCCATTGTCGGGCACCCATCACATCTTTAATGTCACAAAACATTGACGGACACATTTCATTAGTGTACTCACTTTGGTTCACTGTCTTCTTCTTAGGTAGATTTAATAAACAAATATTTTTTCTTTCTATTTTAAATTTGCTGTTTTTCGTTGGACAACCTGTAGATTAAATAGTCAATAGCTCGGTTTAATAAACTAGCTACAGCTTTTCAAAATGACTGTTGCGTACTTTAAACCTGGTGAAATCATTACATCTGTCTGGAACTAAACTGCAATTTCTTAGTTTTTCTGCTGACGACCTGTTTAATTCCCCAAAATTGTCAAATATTTCCCGATGAAAAACTCAAAAGACAACAAAGGGAGATAAACAAACAAAGCGTCTGGCGCGCCTAGATTGTTTGGCATAGCTCACCACCCAAAGTCAGATTTCTGTCGTTGAGTTGGCAAACTGACTCTCCTTGTGAACACCCCCACGAATACATTAATATGCACCTTGTCCGATCGCGCCACCCCACTCAGATTGGGCTCTAGAGGGGGTTGTGCAAACTGCTTGGCCTATTGACCCGAACCAACAACGAATATTATAGGTGAGCAGAAAGCTTTTCCGATATGGAAGTTTCTATCGCGTGCTGAATCTGTAGATTTACAGGGTGAATAAAGGAAAGTCAGATTCTTAAGAATTTGGGCATACAACTGACTTATTTCGAGGAAACTGTGATTGGCCAGCGCTACCTCAACATGCTGCACTACATTGCAATTGATAAAAGCGTTTAAAAAATGATCTCTATTTTGACAACAAAGTGGCATGAAAACTTATTGGTAGAGATCAGCAAGAGATTTATCCTCGGAATGTGTCTATCTGTCTGTATGTATGTATGTTACGCCGAAGTTGTCATAATGATTGTAATTCGCGACAAAATGCCAAAGAAAAGAAAAAACTGTTGGCTCCCAGTCACGAGCTGTCAAGAGAATAAAAGTGCATGGAAACGAAGAAACGACTCAACGCACTGCTCCCCGTAAAATCAACTGACAATATCCTGCGAAAGCGAATGCGAAACCCTCGCACAACGCACTGTTCGTCAACAATTAGACGTTGCACAAATGGTCACTAGCCCGCGCCAATGAAACAACCGCGCAGTGCGCTGCCCGTTATTAAACAACCGCTGTGGGAGTCTCAATTTCCGTTTTTAGGGTTTTGAGACACTTTTTAAAACTGCCAAATCTTTACGTCATTTTATACCTGTTTTTATATGCGATCTGTAATGCTACCATGGAAATGGTGACAGCATTACATTTGAACATGCATTGCAAGTCATATTTCTTTGGTTATATTTTTTAGTTAGCAGACGCGTTTAATAAAGGATCATATGTGTAGCGGTGTCCGGTTGGGGCAAAATAGACAGATTCCTTGGCCACCACGCTGGTCGACAGACCTCACAGCGTGTGATATTTGGATGTGGGGCCACGATAAACTGCTGGCGGCAGACATCTGGAAACATCGGTTATCTCAAAGTTAAAATTAGATTTTCGTCGTCTTATGGGTTGTGTTTGCAACATGGAGGATTTATGTTGTCACTTCTGAAAGCGCACCAAATATTCCTCATTAGTAGGAATAATGAAATATGCAGTCGATTTTATTGATCAATGTGTTAAATGAAATCTCAAGAATCTGACTGTCATTTATTTAGGTTTAAGCAGCATTGGATAAAATCATCTTGATTTGGATGAAAACAAAATGTGCAAGTTACTTTTCGGACACCCTGCAATTTTAGGATTGATAAATTATTCATTTTAAAATAAGTGCATCGGATTGGCTGATTTGAACATTAATAACAATTTTAGAAAACAATTTAATCAACTATGTATACTACTAGTTTAAAATTGAGTAATATATAAATACATTTCTGGATTTCTGATAAAAAGAAGGCAATTTCGAATTTTAAATAGAAAAATATTTTATTGAATATTTTTCAAAACGGTGTTTTCTCTATTCACTCGTGGCATTTTACGAAAGCTAAAGGGATGCGATTTGGAGGATTAAACTGTCGATGTACCCATTATAAAACTACTAAAGTTCATTCAGTTGTATAGATCGCATTGGACGCTGAAGACGCTTTCGGTGAAAATGAACAATTAATGCAGCGTAAGGACAAAATAACGCAATATCGATCTTTTAAAAATGTAATTTTGTAGTTTAGATAATACCAAATTTGAAAATATTATTATTATTAAAATAAACTTTAAAAATTAAAAAATTAAAAAACAACTTGACATAGAACAAGAGTTGGGTAAACATGCACCAATAAACGGTTTCGTAATAAAAAATGAAACTGACATAAAAGTGAACTAGTCTTTTTATTGACAATAATCACAGTAAAAGTTTATAAAAATATTTTAACGGATGATGTTTGTTTGTGTTGTTCTGACGTTGTGTGATACATTCAGGCGGCGACTTCTGGGTATGAAACTGACAATATTTACATATAGAAAATATTCTGCTGGTCGTAGTCATGAGTAGCAGAAAACAGATAGATTCAGCGGTAACTGTCTCTTTCAAGTCATCTCTGTCCCTTCCAAGTCATCCCTGCCCCTTCCAAGTCTTTCATGCCTCTTCCGAGTCATTAATACCACTTCCAAGTCATCCCTGCCTCTTCCAAATCATCCCTGCCCGTTCCAAGTCATTCATGCAACTTCCGAGCCATTCATGCGACTTCCAAGTCATCTCTGCCCCTTTCAAGTCATTCCCGCAACTTTCAAGTCATCCCTGCTCCTTTCAAGTAATTTCTCTTTCTTCCGAGTCATTCATGCCTCGTTCAAGGCATTCATGCCTCTTCCAAGTAGTCATCCCTCCTCCTTCCAAGTCATCCATGCCCCTTCGAAGTCATCCCTGCCCCTTCCAAGTAATCCCTACTCCTTCCATGTCATCCCTACTCCTTCCATGTCATCCCTATTCCTTCCATGTCATCCCCGCTCCTTCCAAGTCATCTCTGTCCCTTTCGAAGTCATTCATGATCCTCCCAAGTCATCCCTGTCCCTTCCATGTCATCCCTGCCCCTTCCAATTGTTATCCCTGCTCCTTCCAAGTCATCTCCGCTCCTTCCATGTCATCTCCGCTCCTTCCAAGTTATCCTTGCCCCTTCCAAGTCATACCTGCCTTTCCATGTCATCCCCGCTTCTTCCAAGACATCCCTCATCTTCCAAGGCATCCCTCCTCTTCCAAGGGATCCCTGCTTCTTCCAAGTCATCCATCCCCTTCCAAGTCATCCCTGCCCCTTTTAAGTCATCCTTGCCACTTTTGAGTCATACTTACCCTTTCCAAGTCATTTCTGCTTCTTCTGAGTCATCCTCTGTAAGCATGAGTAGCAGAAAGCATATCCCCGGGAACTGGACGATGTTGAATAGAAATCGATTTGGGAGTTTACTGGGGTGTGAAAGAGGTTTGAATAAGTTTGTGCTATAAAAGCATACGATCAGTCACCAGTCTGACCTTGTGACTTTATCTATATATTGTGGTGCAGAAAAAAGATGACTTTCTTACCCAGGGTACAGACGATGCGATTTTTCGTCGTGCGACATCTAAGCACGATTTGCAAGGCAGTATTTATTAATCATATTTTTAAAATGTATCGTTTGAAGAAAAATTCTAGTATATAGCATAATTTTTAAGTGATCGCAAAGAACGAAGCTGTTGGGTTCGTTAATGGATAGCAGACAGAGATGAAAAGGGTTCATTTGGTTGGCAAGGAATATTAAAAGCTTTAAATATTTACGATATGTTTAATCACAAGCGATATATGCTGATGAATGATGAACAGCAGTTCAATTTTTTACTGTAAGAATTAAATGAGAGTATTTTAAAGGATTGACACCAATATGAGGATAGCAATATCAATCAGACACAAACAAGCAGTCACATTAAAAGATGGATTTGTTTTTTCAGAGAAGGCACCAAAAATTAATTCACCAAAGTAAGACCACTGAAATATATAATCTATCTGGCCCCTGTCCGCTAGAAAACTCCTGTGATTTCTTCCATTCTTTCTTGTAAAAAAGTTATTAAATTGGCTATTGTGTTGTTCGCATCTGCTATTACATATTTATAGTAAACATTATATTTGATAATATTGTATTATAAAAAATAGAAATAAATAACGACTAAGCTAGGCGCACAGATACTGTATTTAATATTTGGCATTTAATATTTAGTATATCTATAGTTCAGTTGCTATTTTGCTAATCGCTTGTCTTCTTCTATCGTGATAAATTTGTTGATTACAGTCCCACATGCATTACCGTTTTGCCCATACTATTAAATTAGCATATTGGAATTATTTTTTATTTTAAAATTCGCAAGAAATTAGTACAAGTTCTATTTTTCGTACGATAAAATCTTATGAAAAATCGCACCGTGTGTACCCTCCTTTACGCATGCATCATACACTACATGGTGTAGTGGGGGAAATGCGGAAACCAACTGCAGTAATGCGACATACAGGTGTTTGAGTGTATAGGTGTGTGTGTCTGTATGTCTGCGTGCGCACGTGCGTACGCGTATGTAGACTGACTATTCCAGATGGCCGCTAACTTTTCCGATCATCTTCGCTCTCTTCGTACTTCTTCTACATGGGGTTCTATGGGAAATACCAAGTTAAAAGTGATTGAAACAACATAACATAATCATTCCTAAAATTAAGAGCCATCGTCTTTTGCGTTTACTTTGTTGTGAAACGTTTCACTACAGAAAGGCGATACTTGCCAGCTTAGTCGAAATCCCATAACTATACGAATTTCAAGTCAACGCTCTTGCTGATAGGTTAACATTTAATTTTAATAAGATAAACAAACGTAAACCTACCTACTTAAGAAATATCCAAAACGGGGAAAACAACAGATACAAAAGGAATTCTATAGCAGTTCAGGACGGAAGCTTCATTTGAGGAGACAACATGTATTAACTTGACCAACTCATAAATATTTGATTACTATAATATCGTAAATACTAAAAAATGTCTTTTTGGCCATCACACACACGAAGTGGAAAGAGACAAGAAGAAAATTAAAGAGAAATTTGAGAAAAATACATAGAAGAGCCTGGATGGATGATTTGAGATAGTTTTTATGATTGGATATTTTCATGGTAATGTTTATACTTTTTTCTCTGTTAAATCAAAAGTATTTTTCAGAGTTGATAACCTAGAGGTCGAGCAAGTATTATTGTATCTGTTAAATTTGTTTATAATAAATGCGGGATTTTTGTTTCTTCATTTATTTTTTATATACAGTAGATACTAAATGATAACTTGATTGTATTTTTTCAAAAATAGAATATTATTCACTTCTTAATAGATTGTTTTTAAAAACAACAAAAGCATTATGAAATTGTTCTTCTTTGCAATAAACTTAAATTAACCGTTGCTATCTCACTACAAAATTCTCCTGGACACATTAAGTGCGGCAAAAACGAAGTTAAAAAGGAGACGTTGGAGACTACAAATACTCCCCCAAGTTTTACCGAAGATATTTTCTACGATATTTTTCCATAATTTCCAAAAAGAGGTCAGTCCACACATCAGCTTCCTCCAAGATCTCAACTCAATCCACCCTAACATCAAATTCACCTGCGAAGAAGAATCAGACAACTCGCTTGCTTTTCTTGACGTCATGGTGAAACAACGGGGGGAGAATTTAACACAAGCGTCCACAGAAAAGCTACGCATTCTGGTCTCCTACTCAACTCCAACAGTCACGTTGGCACTCGTGAGAACTCTGACCTTCCGTGCTCTTGCATAATCCTCCGACGACTATCTGGAAAATGACTGAAGACAATTAGAGGACCTCTTGTTGCAGAAGAATACCCTATAGAATTCATCCATCGATACATGGACGCAGCTCGGCAGCAATCACAATCACCCCGCCAGTACGGTCCACAGAAAAAGGTGTTTCTCGAACTACCTTTTCTCAAAGACGATGTCATCAAGAAGACAAATCGGAAGATCCGCTCCGCAGTCTCCACATCAGCCCCTGCTATCCCGTTAATTTATACTCCACGACCAGAGCACTTGCGCTCCCTGGTGGCAAGGACCGCGTTGTTGCCTCTCCGACCTCTGTTATCTAAATTATCTATAGAAATGCAGCTGTAACGCTACATATGTCGGACGCACAACCCGCCCCCTTAGCGACAGAATAAATGTGCATGTACCCACTGGAGTACTTCAACAACGGCAGATCAAGGCGTCATCACGTATTGCCAAGCAACTACAAGAACCCCCC
>JAUYWV010089688.1:0-15111 GCA_032274565.1 Nematoplana nigrocapitula | reverse complement strand
ACGCCAGAGTGAATGTGAGTCGACAGAGAAAATCAAATAGATCAGCTTGGCCGACTGTGCAGCTTTAAGCCAGCCAGCCTGTGTGTGAGTGAGTGAATAAAGTCGCACTACTGGATCTCTCTCTCTCTCTCTCTGTCAGCAAACTGACCAATCAGACGACGTGTTCTAAGGTACGCGACCTACACATGAATCGCATAGCTTGTTTAATAATATAGATAGACCTCTCGATACAAAAATTCGAAAAGACACACCAATAAACTCAATAACCAGCTATAAACTGCCGATTATGCTTTAACAAGGTCGAAACATCGCGTTCCAGTCCTCCCGTACTGCAGGTGTACTTCAGTAATATTTTCTCGTCAAAACACTTTACTGAAGCAATCGGTTGCTATGGATACTGGTATTCAGTTAGAATAATATTAATGAAATTCAGATAGTATATTTATACTACTCTTAGAGTAGTATGCAATAAGGACGTTTAAATCCTACCCCGTACAGACGAGGGGCAATAACTCTGAAACCGGTCTGCTGGTGGATATCTTCTTCTTATTATTATTCCCGGTCGGGTGGATATCTCGTCGAACAGGCTGTTTATGATTAAGGATCTTCTCCAATCGTCCCACATCTACGGAAATTACACACTTCGCGATTATTTGCCATTTTCTTTCATACAGCGAGGGTGCTACTGCTGAACTATCAGTTTGGTTAATTGCTTTAAAAATCGTCAAAACAATGCGCCTTCAGCGAGCTGAATAATCTTTACGAAAATGACATGATTGCGTGCATTTACGCTTCACGAGATTAAATTATCATTGGACCGTGAAAGAATACTACATTTCAACTGATTCTGTGTAATTAAATTGTTGTAAAATCATCAATTGAATTTCAAATTATCTCGTTGGAACCAACAATCTATAAGTACTAGAATATCTCTTGAAGTATATCGAAATTCGTGTCCAGAGCTCCACAGAACTGTACACGGTACTTACCGTGCATCATACTGAAAGCAGCCATCTGACGTTGCAGATTTTCGGCGGCCATTGGACCGTGATTAGGACCATGGGGGCCGAAACCTACAGGGCCGCCGGGGGGAAACATCGAGGCACGCAAATCACCTGATGAAGGCGGACAGTAAATGACCATGATTATGCTTTATACATATAATATGAATGCTGCAGTACAATTCTAGTAAAACAGTAAAGAACGACAATATTTAATAAACATTATTTATCACACGGCTGATATGCATGATAGCACAGTCGACAAAACCTATGCGACTAGAATTTATAAAACCTCCAATGGTAGGTCCACACGATGACCTTATGACCAAAATCATGACTTATTTACAATGAACCTATTAACAACTACTTCAATCGTCACCCTACCTCCCTGCTAACGTATACCCAATTCGGTCTCGCGTCCCTCTCTATTCCCGGATAATGCCCAACAGTTTCGAGCGAAACGTGGTGGTGGTCAGTATAAATATTGACTGTTTATTTTAATTCGTGATTTTTCTTGCTTTTCAAGTTGTCAGAAAAATATTTTCCTCATGCCTTCGAGGAATCTTACTAGTTTAAAATCAGAACTCACAGAAAACCCAGGAAAACATAGCTGTATAAGATTCATCTCCTATAACTCTTTGTCAGCCGGATTGTCATTTTCTTTACAATTAAACAATATACGCTATGCGCAAATATGTTGTCCGGGCGCTATAGCCGAACATCGGTATAGCAATACACAGACGAGTGAACTTCCGATAGCCTTACACATAATAATGCATCCCCTGGGTTCAAACAGAACCCAAAATCCTGCCACAATTCTCCAGGAACAACATCGCGCAGCTCAAGTAGTTAATCACGTGATGACACTGGTCTCCGCATTTCCAAGAATCGATAAATAATAATATGGGACACCAGCTGACGCTAAATTAAACAGGAAATTATATTTTGACGCAAGCAGCCAGCCAGCCAGAGATTCGGCTGTTTTCAGGTCGCCCGTTTGCGGAATGAATTGCTGATTCCTGTTTGGGAGGTTTAAATTTCCAAGTAGCAGTCAAACAGCTATGTCAGACAAGCGTCACTTACTGAGTCGTGAGCATGGTGAATACGGGAGAAGTGAAAAATTGCAAATAGGCTGGTCGTACAGATAACCCTTTTATTGGATGTCCTGTGAAGCCAGGGCGAGCCATTGTTACCAGAAAGCAGATCGTCCGTTGATACAATTGGCTAAGGGTTATCTACTTGCACCTGGTCTAGCATTATTTTTTGGGACGGTATAAAGATATGCTGACAACTGTGGGAATCAACAGACGACCCTTTTCAGGGTCATCCAGAAAGTTTTACTTAACAAAATGAACATAGAACACATCTAATTACTTCTAATCACTTCAAATTACTTTCAGCCGGATTGCCAGTGCCTCATTCTTGCTGAAAGATACTACATTTCGTATGGAAATAGTAGTATTCCAGGACAAAGTTAAGTATAAAAAGCATCAGCGAATATTTGTACGGAGAGGACCTACAGTAGACAACTTGAAGAATAACAATTGGCTTCTTTTTACCCCGATGCAAAAGCAATTCAGTCGGTTGAGAAACGGTCGATCTCACTTAGACATAGAACAAGTCTTTGGGCTTAGGAAAACTGTTGATAATGTATTCTGCGGTTTCTTCCACTTGCCAAAGTAGACACTTTTCTTCTTTTTCTAAACCTATGCGAAATCGGCACTCTTTATAATGCAATCAGTGTCCGGTACTTATTTGGGCAAGTATAACTCTTTCCTCTCTGTTAAGGTTTTGCTCTTCCTTTTAAATCTTTCTATTCTGTGTGTGATTTTCGAATCCTGTTTTGCCCTTTTTTATGGCCGTCTAGGAGGTTTTGAAATTTAAGATCTTTTTTAATTTCATACCCTCTTATTCGGCTATGTGATCTGACTCCGACCAACCCAGCTTCAAATTAAATCACAAATTCGATTTGAAGCAATGACGTCATGCTGGGCGTGATTGGCCTAAACCGACTTTTAAATACTGACCTACAGCCAAATCTGTTCGCACAGTTCGATGCGTCTTATCGAGACCAATCTATTGGTACCAAGCACGTTTCCGTACTACGACTTATAAGCCGCAAATTTTTAAAATGACTCAACAGGGTGAGGGGACTTTAATGACATTGACCTACTTATGACAAGGCGATCCCTGATTGGCTGATTTACTTAGCGTTCCTAGCAACCAGAAACGAGAGCGTTGCTAGCTACGGTAAAAGTTAAGACACAACTATTAATGTGCATCTACTGCTTTTCTCTTTGCAGTATACTATATCTATTGGTTCTTTCTGTATTTCTTTTCCTTTCACCAGACCACTCTATAAGGCCTACACGCTCTCCATTTTCTTGTTTTCCATGAACAGATCCATCTATCCACGCCACAATAATTGGCCTCTCGAACATCGTGGCGCCTCCAAATGCTTGTGCAGTAGAGGAGATAGGTCGCGCTTACCCATCAGATGCTGAGGTTGCAGCTGGTGATGGTGCGGCGGGAAGAATGCGGCAGCGGCGGAAGCCCTGACCAAGTCGGCTGGTGGTCCCGCCGAAGGATTCATACCGAGACTCCCGCAGTTGTTGTTCGAGGTGGTGTTGGTGCTGTGGGGTCGTTTCATCTGGACGGATCCGTGTACCGGCCCACCGTGCGTCTGGCTGCCCGCCATTGAATCCTTCCCCTGGGAAGCGATAACACTGCCACTCGACGAGGAGGACGGCGCGCACGGACTGCGCTGTTCCGGTGGTTTCGGCTGACCGACATCCTGAACAAACGGGGAAATGGGGGTCGATAAAACCTATGAAACCAGCAGGAAACAGCGGAAATGATGAAGCACAAATAGAGAACAACTGCAACAATAACGATCAATGAAATCACTAAAAAATTTCCCCCATCTTTTTTAAAGTGCCAAAGTAGTAGTAGGCGATGGTCACCTCTGGAACACCCCGCGAGGGACTGCTAAAAATTCAAAGTAATGTCGGCAACGGTGGGAAGCGAGCACGAACACCCTCTCCGGCCGAAAAAATGTTTTGTGGGATTTGTGTAAATCAAAATAGTAATTTGTAAAATTCTGTCAACTGTAGCGTGGACATAAAGGAAGCTTTGAGGTAGTTGCCTAATGAGCAGCATTATTTTGAGAAAGAATGAGCCTTTAATTGGCACTTTCGCCTTGTTTCTGTGTCGGATATATTGTCGATTTACTTTACTTCGTATTTGGTCACACGGTGATAACAAAGTTCATTAGTTCGTGGATTATCTCAATAGTCAAAGACTTCCAGGACGTCGAGGTTTTCACTCGTCGAAACTGCATATAAAACTACTAAATGGTATGCAAATTAGTACATTACAATGAACTTCACTCCACCCCGACTACAGAAGAAATATAGACTTAAGAATATCATGAATAGAGTGGTTGAATAAATCAGTGTGCGTAAAACAATCATGTAAACTAGAGCAAAATCAATGTTTTAATTTTTTTATTGCCCATATTGCTTTTCTTACTCATACAATCAAACTAGCGGAGGTACCCGGTTTCGCTCGGGGGATACATAGGGCAATAAAACAACAGGAAACAACCAAATTTTCAAGTAGATAATTTATTCTGATGATTCAGTAGGAAAACGCATAGATGATAATAATGTTGAGAAATACTTTCTTTGGATCAAAACGGGGTCAATCCATGGGGGAGCTTAAATCCTGCCGAGTCATAAATAGACCACAGTAGAAGTGACCTCTTGAAATGTAACAAATATTACTTATAAATTCGTAGGTATACTACTCTCAAATGTATTAGTAGTAAACTAAATCCGTAGGATTTGTTTCGTATATCGCATGTGTTTACCTGATTTTAAATAATTTAATGTTTTTCTTTCTAGTATAAAATAATTATTAAAAATTAAAAAATGTTTTTTTTTTAAATCTCCGAAGAAGCCTGCTGATTCCAAATCTGCCCTTAGTTTCGCTCTGGGATCAACCGTTCAAAATTGATGCCCAGACAACTCTACTTTATGTAGTATATTTATATAGAAGTACTGAAACCAGTTAGAAAGCTACCCGTACAATTAGCAGGAAAAAATATTAATATCTATCCTATAAAACCAACAAAACTTGAAATAGGACATCACTCACTGGTTGCGCAGCCACGGTGGCCAGACGAATCTCCCTAGCGCGTTCCCTTCCTTCGGGGTTGGCCTTGTAAACCAGGTCTGTGCGAGAACAGGTATTATTCTGTCGGGCCCACACACGCATTAAATAGCCGAAGTAGGACTTGCGCGCCTCTCTGCAAAAACAAAATAAATAACTGGTTAAAGAAAGAACGCATTAGAACATGTATTTCGTAGTTTCAAAATAACCCTGGCCACGTAGAGTATCGTGTTCATCCAACCAGATCCCCAACTGTTGGCAATCCCCGGTCTATAAAAGCCAACCGACTCCTTTTCATACCTCAGTTCTCTTTCACCTCCCACACTCTCCATCTAGTTCATATGTCTCGGAATTTCATTTCCTCCTCTCGTCTGACATGTCACATTGCCATGGAGTATTGAAAACATCTTTGAGATTGTGATCGAGTGGGTTTATAATACCTACCGAGTCTAACCCTTACCTCAGCCTCTCTTGGGGATAGTCGTGCAACCTCGACGCACCCGGTGTCCCGGAGACCACCCGGAGTAGTTGTGGGAATACACGAGGCCTTCCTTCCTTACTTCTTTTGGTTGTACTGCATATCTGTTGCATTCTGTGTTTTGTGAGGGTTTCTGTGAAGTCTTGCAAATTTCTCGTCTGGCTTTTAGCGATGATCTCTTTAGTAGCTTTGTTGACATTCAGCCATCGGTTCCTCTTTTCGCCTGATGTGTGCTTCTTTCCTGGGTTTGGTTGGTTCCTTTGCCTTTCCCGCTTTTTCTACTTCTTCATTCCACCACGCCTTCGGTGTTCGTACTGCTCACACAGGAATAGCTTACTTCATCGTTGTCATTGCGCATTTGATGATGATACCGTTTTCCTTTTCCAGTGAGTTTGAAGGTGCAAATTATTCAGGTTCTCATCTAGTGTTTCTCATAAAATTTCCCTTTTCGCTTTCTTCATGTTGAATTTTGCTTTCCTTCTGTTCCTTTTACCAGTTTCTAAAATGATTGTGATTTGTAGGTGGTCAGACCCAATACAATCTTCCGTGTTCCATTCTACTTTGGTTTGCCACCACATGTCAGGCGTTGTTGAGAATCACGAGGTTGTTGTCTTCTGCTAGCCTCGTCCCCAAGTCATCCAGTCATCCTCGTCGTGACGCGTCCAAGTTCAAATCTTGATACTCGAGAAGGCATCACAAATTCACAGTACACAGTTGTGCTTCGAAATCTCGAAGAAAAGCGATCTCGAGGGAATATGGCTTTCTGACAAGAAGAGATTTTCATATGAACTTTCCTGTTTACCATCCCTAACTAATGAAACTGCGCGGCAACGAATCCTTGAGAAAAGCTAGAAATAATAAATTCAACTTACACATTTACAGGTTGCGCGGATTGGTTGGATGGAGGACTTGCAGTCCCATTATCGTCCTGGTCTTCCTCCGCTTCCACTTCGATACTCTCCGATGGTCCATCACCACCCTCTTTTTTCGGAGTGCCTAAGTAAAGAAAACCATTTAATAAATTCACCAGACGGTGGTGGCGATATCAGCATCAGCGTTTATCTCTAGAGCGGAACTAAGTGTAATTCTAAATTCACCAGACGGTGGTGGCGATATCAGCATCAGCGTTTATCTCTAGAACGGAACTAAGTGTAATTCTAGCTTTATTAACCGAAGTTGCCCGTGCGGCTTACTTGATCCAGTCCTGTACTATTTCGTGATACCACGTTTGGCTAGATAATATTATGATTTGGAGCCAGATCTCGGAAAGACAAGGTTCTTCTTGTTGAGATTTACAGTTGGGAGTAAATTCCTTCTTTTTTGTGTCTGCTCACGCGCTGATGATGTTCCCTTGCCCACCACTGATGACAGTAAAGTGTAGGGTGAACCAGATAGTCTGGATCGAAATGGACTCAGTCTCCGGGCACCAACGAAAACCAGGCCACTGGAAAGTTTTGCGTTAACATAGGCCAATTCTTTGAACTACAAACAATAGATTAACGAACAAGGCGACCTTCAATTTCGAACAGTAGGAAAAACTAATGCTGATTGGTCAAAAAGTTTGGAATTTTCAATTGTATATTTGACTGCAATTCCGTTAATGTCGTGTAATTCTGGCGTTATCACACGACGTCGGAACTGTAAGAGAAAGTTCATAAAGTATTTGAAGTAAAACATTATAATTATCAATCTGGAAGTTAGATCGTCCGCTATTTCACAAAACAGTCAGTCTATAAAATCACAAAAACATCAAGCACCTGAACTTCCGGCCGTATGCGGGTAAAGCGCGGGAGGAGTAGAAGTTTGAGTTAGTCGAGGCTTTTTCTCTGGAGGTTGATCACCCGGCCCTTCTGTGTCTATAATTGTACAGACGGCAGAGTTTTGTAAAATAAAATTTTTAAACTATGCATACAATCTGGACATAACAGACTGTCAGGCAGTAACGAAATATACAATATAGACTTTCCGGTAATACAATAACATGCTTTCGCTATATATAATGTTACCGGTAAGAAAAACAGAATGAAAGATCATTACAATACACAATGATGTTAGTATTTACTGGAATGTGAGCACGGCACCAATCCAGCGTGACAGTGTATCAAGTGTACCAAGCATCTTACACTGATTCTACCAGTTCTACAAGAGATACGAAGTCGAAGTACATCTTGACTTCATACACTGGTGCACCGTCTTGCTCACATATAGCCAACTACATATTGTCAGCCAGTGACTTTGCCAGATGCTAGCTACATGATAGGACGATGTTACAATACAGTTTCCCCACTTGGGATAAAACTAAACACGAAATTGCTGTTTGCTAAAAAGAATATGATCGTCACGAGCGAATGTTTCCAGCGGTCGAGTAGTGGGTATTTAGTTATAACAATATTGATTTCGTTTTGCACGACCGGGAAAAGGTGAGCGTTTGTCTTCAGAGATTCGGGTGTACACCTAGAGCGCCGAAGAACAGACACACCAATCACGGACGCAGAGACGCACATTGCCGAGTGAAGCCGACAAAGCATCAGGCGACTCCACTCCAACTACAGAAGTGCAGCATTAGGCGACGCGATTCCGACTGTAGAAGTCGAGCATCAGGCGAAGCGGTTCCGACTGTAGAGGTCGAGCATCAGGCGACGCCGTTCCGACTGTAGATATCGAGCATCAGATGACGCGGTTCCGACTGTAGAGGTCGAACATCAGGCGACGCGGTTCCGACTGCAGAAGTCGAGCATTAGGCGACGCGATTCCGACTGTAGATATCGAGCCCGAGGCGGCGCAAATCCGACTGTAGAGGTCGAGCATCAGGCGACGCGGTTCCGACTGCAGAAGTCAAGCATAAGACGACGCAACTCCGACTGTAGTGGTCGAGCATCAGGCGCCGCAGTTCCCACTGCAGAAGTCGAGCATAAGGCGACGCAACTCCGACTGTAGATATCGAGCATAAGGCGACGCGTTTCCGACTGTAGATATCGAGCATAAGGCGACGCGTTTCCGACTGTAGATATCGAGCCTGAGGCGACGCAACTCCGACTGCAGAAGTCGAGCCCAAGGCGATGCGGTTCCGACTGCAGAAGTCCAGCATTAGGCAACGTGATTCCGACAGTAGAGGTCGAGCATCAGGCGACGCGGTTCCCACTGCAGAAGTCGAGCATAAGACGACGCAACTCAGACTGCAGAGATCGAGCCTAAGGCGACACAACTCCGACTGCAGAAGTCTAGCCCAAGGAGACGCAACTCCGACTGCAGAAGTCGAGCCCAAGGAGACGCAACTCTGACGGCAGGACTCGAGCATACGTACAACGATGGGAGAAAAGCTATATTTACCTGTGGTGAGATTGAACAGATTTTCGGTCTCCTGTTTTTTGTTATTTAATGTATATTTTCCATCAACATGCGACTTATTAATTCGGGGGCGGGCGAACTGACCCTTTTCGTCAACGCCGGGGTTCATTCGGACCCTGACTGTGACAATGATCACATGGAGTTTGAGGGACATTTTGAGAGCAATGTATATATCCTTGAAATGAGCCTAACTGGGCACTAAAGAGCACATGTCTCCTAATGTCCTCGGCATACAAGTTGACCTAATTTGGTGATACACTGCATCATTGTTTTGCGCCCTACTCGTTATGTATCAGGCCTCACCTTTCTTTATTCCATCCTACACAGGTTTTCTCGTCTTTATATAGCCCCATAATCCTTACTGTAATTAGCAGACTATAGCAGCATTTGAAGTCATCATTTCATTCATTTTATGTAGAGTCGGGCAGTGTATGAGCATTGGAGGATCAAATCATTTACCCGGCAAATCTTCGTCCAGGAGTGTCGTATTGCTCGTTGAAAGACTGATCGCCGTAGTTCCGGTGGAGTTATGAACGGTTGCGTCATCTGATTTGCCGTGGCGTTCATCGTTCGAAGAATAATCAGACACTTCGTTCTCATCAGCCAGCAAACCGTCCTCAGTCGTGTCGCTCGTAAACAGAGTTTCTAAACACAAAAGCAATGCAAAAAGGTTCACTCTTTGTTATTTTTAGAGAACAGACGGTATCTATCCATTTTTGCTGCAAACAAGGGCCAGTAAGGTAAGTTCATTGATGCATCCTCCTTCCTTCCTTTTCTCCAGACAAACCGACAGGCGCAAGGATGCTGCAATGACTACTTGCTTGCCTAAAATATGTTCCTACCAAGTTTCAACTAAAGCCAATCTCAAATTCAGGAGCAAATCACTTCCTAATTAAATTGATCTTTAGGAATCCGGTCGTAAATTTTCAGCATTGCTACATGCTATTATACTACTAAGAGTAGTATAATGTGAAATATAAAAGGAAGCATTTTATCTGAATTGACAGATTAAAAAAAGTTTATATTATTAATTGAAAGAAAACATATCACAATTGCTGTCCGACTCAAAATAGATAATTAACTCACGGCGGGTCGCGAACCCGCAATCTTCTACTTAGGAGGAAGACGCCTTATGCATTAGGTCACGTCATTCTGAAACAACTATATAACCAATCTGACAATTCTGAGAAAATCAACTTTGAACATATGCATGACGGATATACAGACAGAGATTAGTTTCAGACAGTAGTTAAGTGATCCCAACAGACTCTAAAGTACGCAGACAGACAATTACCACAACAGTCGTCAAACTCACGGGTATTTCCAGGTTGATTATCACAGGAGGATTCTCGGTTGTTCGCAGTATCAGTTTTGTGATCGATTGACTGAAGCGTCGAATCAATGTTCTCATCTTCGGCTTTGGACTAAAGGAAGATCAACAATACAATATGTAAAATTTCTTAACAAACTAACGAAAAACTGCGAACAAGGAATACGCAAGAGGAGCTTCGTAATAAAGGTATTCAGATTCTATCATCGGCAAAGTTTTCGATAATTAAGTCGTTCCGAAACAAGTCAATTCCAAACTGGAAAATATGCTAAATGTGTGTTTTTTTATTAATAATTTTATCTTAACTCTGGCGTAGTAAAACAAACCTATCAACGGAGAGAGAACTCTGATTTCAGATGTCAGGAGAGCGAAGTTTGACATATCACTGTCAGAATTTTTTTACAAGTTTTCGGTTGTTGCTATTGGTTGGTTGACAGGCTGCACCCCTTCCCGCCCCCCCCCCGTCAGACGAGCCGGAGCTCACGGAGATATCCACCGCCATGTAGTCCTCCGCTCCGTACCAACCGCTTAAACATTGCGGAGGCATCCCCGCATCAAAACGGGATCGCTACACCAGCAAGCGATAATTTCCGTTTCTAAGTCGCGCAATCAGCGTCAACAAGTACGCTAGGCAACTACGCTCATGGACCAGGTAGGGATCCTGGACTTCTCTCATAATGAGGGACCTAGCCGCCCTCAAGCAAAGAGGGGGAAATAGAGGGCGTCGAGAGAGTGAGGAGACAATAAAAATGGGTTAGCAAAACGAGAAAGAGAAACGGAAGAGTAAAAATGTAGTAGGTCCCAAGGAAAGCAACACTTTGCCTGTCGGAGCAGAACACCCCGCCACGAGAAGGCGGCTGCATGGGGGCACTAGACGGTTTTCGGTAGTAATTCACCCTGAAAAAAGGACCATTTTGAACTTTCTCACCGTTTTTCCGGCTTCCTCGGCCCCCGTCTCGCCTGGAGGACCGCTGTTCAAACAACCAGGTAAGGGTCGATCGATGCTGTACTTGAGTCGAAACACTCGACAGTCAGGACAGAGGTAGGGCAGCAGGACGGACAAATGGCCAGATGAACATTGGCTGGTGGATCCGCCATTCTCCACGACTGGATTACCAACACCACTTGCTGCCGCCTGTTCACCACTTACCGCCTGTGCTCCGCCGTTGTTAACAATAGTTGTTGGGGGAGGCTGCTGCAAAAAACATATCAAGGCGACCGGAGTTGGGTATAATGTTCTACTGCAGTTTATAATTCAATAATAGAAGCGCAACACTTGTCAGTGTCACTGGGGCTGTTGGAATAAAAGAAGTGCCTACTGCTTCGAGCGTTATAAACTTTTCGGTGTAAATGCACAATGAAGGGATTGCGGTGTCAGATTTCGAGTTTTCTATTTCAGTGTGGCCAGCAGACTAGCGGCAATGTCTACACATAAGTCGATTCCCCCCCCCCCGACTAAACTGGATGCCAAAACGATTTGCCATAAAGGCGTTTTTCCAATTTGTCTCTTTGATGTCCAACCAGGCTTGCGTGCTTGCTCCCAGTGGCTCTAGTAACAGTATAAAAGACAGTACTGGAAGAGACGACCCCAAGTTATTTTATAGAGTAAAAACACTAGAATGCCAGCTAAAATTACCCAATGACCGATAGCCAATCCGAAGAGGATGACGTCATTCGATAGACGCACGACTAATTATCGCTGCTTTATTTAGCTTGCGAATTACGAACTATCATTAATTGGGCAGACTGTGAGAAGATGATCGACAGCAAAATAAATGCGACTACTGTATTAATATATAGGTCTGGGGTGCTCTCGTAAGGTTAAGACTGGCAGGAATGGAGGGAAAATCAAGCCATACATTTTGTCACCTTTGTCGTAGTGCTTTATTTCACTCTAAATCGCATTTCAACCATCTATGTCAGAATGATGACACGTGATGACACGATGTCGTCAGATGAACAGAAATGCTAACTCGCCCACAATCGGAGCGATTTCGATAGGAAACGTCTCAATGATCACATTGACAAGCTTGCTCAGCTAAAGAGTCTCTTACATCTGTCAACGTCAATCAATCCCATTACAAACTCCTTTCAGCAATATGTCGATTTATCTTTGATGATCAATTATCTCCATACCAATGGCACCTACCTGGGGCTGTGCACTGGGTGTCTGGCTCGACTCGGAAACTGGTGGTGGAGGAGGATCCAGATCGACACCGCAATTGCGGCATACTTTGGGTCGCGAATTTCTCTGCTTGCCCTGGCCTCCGCTGGAGGCCAATTCATCCTCGCTATCATTGGCTGACTGGATATCGTCATCGGAGTCGGCCCGACTAGTCGATTCCGACTGCTCGCTGGACGGAGTGTTGGTCTGGCGAGCTGCAACGGAAGAAATATAAGTAACCTACCGTACAATTGTAAATCTCAAGAATTTCCCACTCCCTGTACAGCACCACACCAATTGTGCTGGTGATCAGTTTCGTTCTTATTGGGGCTCATCAATCCCGACATACCTGCCTGTCTCCTTGCTTTAATTATGTTCATACCCATTTTTCAGCATTGCTACACACTATACTACTATAAGTAGTGTAATATTTTTTTAAATAAAATTGTAAACTTGGTCAGAAATGACACCTTATACGTAAACACCTAACAATCGACGACGCATCTAAATATCTAGATTAATTATCTACAATATAGAATTTATATATTATCAGTAGAAAGAAAAAATAGGAAATTGCTGTTCGACTCAAAATCTTCCCTCTGAAACAACTTAAAGACAATCTTTCAAACATCCAACTAAAATCGACTTTTAACATAAGCGTGACGTACAAACAGATGCATCTAAAAAGTGAACTGACCGAAATTGTGTGCAGCTGGCGTTAATCCCACGGAAGTTCACCTATCTATGCCATCAGTGAAAATAAAACCAAAATAATAACTGAAAGTCCCACTATACTACTTGAATTACAACTACTAACAATGCATGTTGTTGTTAACTGAGGACAAACCACTTCTTTTCTTCGGATAGATAGGGTTCGCAACGAAGCGGAGTTCACTGCACACACAGGTGGATGACTGATTTCAAGCCAAGCAATAACACGCGGTGCTGGTAAAGCCCATTTCGAAAATAATAATGCAGTAGACTACGATTTTATTTACAGTTTGTAAAATACGTGAACAATCAGTCGAGGAATATAGTCAGTGTGAATTGCTCTTCTTTGGGAGCACTATTTGAAAACGTTTTTTCTGTCGGGTCTACTGTAATTTTGACTTCACCCGTAAAAGCGCTCGCCTGTAAATAAGGTGAAAAACCAGCACATAGTGTATGTTTCTGTCGGCCAAACAAATTAAAAGTGCTTTGCTATTTGGGAATCAGGAAACATTGATTTTATAAAACTGGCTGTTTTGAGGTAATTGTCCTTTATCACGCCCACTGTTTTTGGTGCGTTTTGACACTTTAAGCATCATTGGACCAAGGAATATAACGCAGAAAAAGTGAGGAATTGAAAATAATAACGCAAGAAATTCCTAAAATAACGCTCAGTGTTATATAACGCAGGCTGTACCAGCACTGAACACGACCAAACAACAGGCAGTCTACAACAAATCGAGAATTTTGGTCCATCCGGTAAGATCAAATGCACAACAGCAGCAGTAAAAGCGGACCTCAAATCGTAATCAATATTGGAAAGTTTAAACAGACGGGGATGACAGAGCGTCATTTTATTCAGACGCAATCATCGTAAATGAGCTACAAGTGAAAAGATGTGTTATAAACAGCTGTTGGAAGAAAGCATATCACTAAGGTTATCTATTTGCCCCTCCTGGTGTAACAACGGTTTGAAACAGGTCTTGCCGCCTGAGAGTCCCAGAAAGAAAGGAAATAAACTTCCTCAAATTCCACCTCATCGCATTGGGCTGTAATTCGTGAAAAGGAAGAAATGCAGGGTTGCCCGCCTCAAGGACAAAACAAAATCTGTACTTAAGAAATAAGTACAATATCCATACATGACATCCAGCTAGTGTGTTACTTTTTCTTTAGAAGATGTTGTATGTAGTATGGAATCAAAAAGAAGTACCTACGATCTCGTGGCAAAAGCGTTTGACATTTTTTCGCATTCATATACACACACACACAAACACGGATAATGATAAGCACAAATATATTCGTCAAACAAGCAACACTGGCGCACATTTGGTTACAATATTATAGTTCACAAAACGCTTTAAGCAGGCTGTTTTAAGTTCCACCAATAGAAGCGGCAGAACAGGATACAAATTGCGATAATAAATTTGTGTAGAAACAACTTTGCAAATGAATAATTCTATTGAACCCATTTGGTACGCGAGATTACAAAAAACAGATAATATTGTATATATGCTTACTCTGTGAAGAAATAATCTTCTATTGTTTGTATTAAGACACCATACTACATAGATAAATATTGTTTTAACGACCGCAGTAAATAAGAACAGATTTATTGCGTGCAACCAAAAGTGCCCCGTGGATAGGCTGTCGGTATTTCGCACTTTGTCCTTTATCCAAACGATCTACCAGTCATCAATGGGAAAGCAAACACATTGGGTGCGGGCCATCGGATGGACCTCAGCTGCTGGCACCTCCATAGCCAGGTCGGCTGCCGACATCGATGCCTCTCGGTACAGAAACAACCCACACTGTGCCACCCATCGACTTTGTCCCCCCCTCCAGGCCCCCTTCTTTCCCCATGTCCCGCAGCGAGGAGATCTCGTGGGCCCAACTCAGAACAGGTCACTCC
>JAUYWV010089677.1:0-15111 GCA_032274565.1 Nematoplana nigrocapitula | reverse complement strand
GGTCGCTTGTTTCCCTGCAGTCTAAACACTGCTTAGTAAGCCCTACCTAATGACAGCTCAGCATACCAGGTTCGCCTGTTTCCCTGCAGTCCAAACACTGTACAACTACATACATATTGACTAGAAAAAACAGTGTACATGAAAAAAATCCGTGATAGTGATTTTTCAAAAACTGTACACCTACCATGAAAATTCCCAAACTTTTAAAGATCTCTCTCTTGATTTTTCATTTTTTTCACAAACTTTCCAGGGCCTTGATTTTTATTTCTATTTTTCCCAAACCGTACGAACACTGATATATAATAAGCATTATTAATATATTATATGAAAAAAAAAATAATATTCTTAAAATAAGAGAATAAAAAAATTATTGGTAATAACAATTAATTTTTAAATTAGTTTACAATATACTGCATATATATACAGTATGTATTTTTATTAGAAGTAGCAGTTAATATATGCCCAATACTGGATTCCATGTATGCTGTATGCCAGATAATATCTTACCAAATATATTTATATGCCAATACTAACTTTCAATTAAATACCAATAATAACGTTTTTTTTTAAAAGTGTCTATGGTGTCGTGAGACTCAACTGACCGACTTGTATTTCGTTGATGTTGCGTATTCGTGTATCATTGATTTGGATGTTTGACACTTGACCAAGTGATTTATATTTAACATTTTCGTTCATGAATTCTGTAACTCATCTGCCTATACAAGGAACAGTTTTTTTCAGTTGAAAAATATACTGTCATACTGTTACTTGAATGCTGTAGTTCTCTCTCTCTCTCTTTGGACTAAATGACATATGCAAACAACAACAATAGTTAAAATGTGGCCCCCATAATGATGTACATTGATAAATAACTGTACAAACCTAGTAGAAACACTTATATCAGGTCAGTATTAATACCAAAGTGTGGTCTGTAACCCACTCTTTCATATCTAAATATACTATAGTCATCAAAGTGAGAAATGAGATAATAGGTATATAATAAATGAATGATAGAAAGATTTAAATGTGAAAGTTCAATAATTGTATGTAATCAATAGCAAAGGTAATCCTGGAAATAAGAAATATAATACTAAATTATAGAATAAATTTACAATATGAAGCATTTAGTGTGAAAGTTCAATAATTGGATATAAAATATATTTGAAAATGACACTTGAATTTTTGTTTATATTGGAATATATTTAAATAGCATTCACTCTAACTTTTACATTAAACTCTATTTAAGGATGATATTTCAAAAAGCTTTCAGTAAGCAATTTGATTGGTAAGCAGTATTTTAATAATTTCTTATGCATAATATTATATTATAAAAATGTTTTGTACCAATTAATAGGCTTACTGAAAGTTTTTTTGATGGACAAAAACAATAAAACATGTCACTTGAAAGTGCGGTAAATGTGAAATTTTGAAAAAAGTTATCTACGATATAAAAAAATAAAATCTTATTAAACCAATAATAATTCAAATTTTGAAATATAGTTATTTATTAAAAATATGTCTTTATCTAATAATCAATTATATACTAATACCAAATTAGCATAATCATATCAGTATACTGTAAAAAAAATGAAGTGTATAGATTAGGAAATAAAAAAGTTACAAGCTTGTGAAATTGTAACACTTGTTTGAAACACACTGTAATCAAGTTGATTTTTCATGGCACTTTTGAAAAAGGTTTTGTGAGTGACAAGACAAGTTTATATAGAAATAGATAGGAAATTTGAAGTGATCTTGTGCGTGGCAATGCCATGGATAATAATTGTGCCTGTGGCTGTAATTACCCCAAATTGACTAATCACAGTGAACAAGTTTAAAGAATAATATATATTTTCTTATCAAAACATAAATAATTCAATCTTAAATGATTATAAGTTCAAAAATCAATATAATATATAGAAGATGAATTTAATGGAAAAATATAAAATTAAATTTTAAATGATAAAAATGTGTTTTTTACATTAATATAAGCTTTAATGAAAATTACAATAAGCCTTTAGCATTCTTAGCTGGAATTGAATACAAATTTGAAATCATTATATTAAGTGAAATTTGGAATAATATACAAATTTTATACAATGTTTTAAAGAGTATAATACTAAGTAATTTATATATTAGCTATCTAACAAAGAAGTAGGTAGAATACATATCCTATTAAAAAATCATAAAAAATATATATAAATATAATTAAAACATTCTCTAGAAGTTGTATTTCTTTTGAATCAATTGGTATAGAAATACTATCAATAAATATAAAATCTGCAATTGGTGGTATAGTAGGCGCCACTTTATAAATCCCACCCTATATAAAATCTAAAATATTAACTGGGTATGGAATTTTAACATAGAAGCTACCATGTATAAAATCCATCTGATTATTTTTGTGGTGCCTGCATATGTCTGCAATCTTTTTGCATAGAGGTTGCGCAATTAGTGCGTTATTTAGTTTGAATTGGCTCATAACCCCAGCATGTAGTTGCTTTTGTTCTGTTGGTGTATGATTGTTTATCATGAAAAGCTGGTAAGTTTAGGCCATGGAGGAGGAAGTCATGGCACAGCTTGTCAAGTCTATCTAGGCGAAAGACTAGCTAGAACATGAAGCAGAGGCTGAAAAAGATGAAAAACCAATTGTCAAGGCTAGTGTCACTGATGTCAGGAAAGCTATTGAAGTGCTAGAAAAAGCAAAGTGAGCACCAATTTCCTGACTTCATTATGCTCTAGGAGTCTGTTTAGAAGACTTTTCCACCCAAGCAAAGGATATTAGCTAAACAACATAGTCAAAAATAAAATTGTTGTTTCCATCGAGTTTGGGTTAGAAATTGAGTTTGTCATATACTAAATCCTGCTGCATAATAAATCCAAGCTGATTCAGATAGAGGTGGATTAAATCGTAATATATAATACTGTATATATTATTATTAATTATTAAAAGTACCCTGATGCCTGATAGTGATAGAAATAGAATAGAGATTATAAAAAATATCAAAGTTTATAAAGGAATTTAATATGATATTCGTCACTTGACAATGCTGAGAAAAAGTCAAAATAGAGTGGTATAACTAGAAGTAGAACTACCCGATGCTCAAATGATTGATATAAAATCTTGAATACTAATTCATTATTATTATTAAATGCACCAATTTGGCAATCATATAACCTGCTATATAATCAACAATATCATTAGATAGTTAACTAGGTCTAGGCAAACTAGCTATCAGAAATATATTTAATAATAATAATAATAATAATAGTACTAGTAGTAGTACTAGTAGAATTAGTAGTACTGTAACTGTAGTAGCTTTCATATTCTATTTACTAATCTAGACTCTAGTCTAGTACGTAGTAGTAGAAAAAAATTCTACAACACAAACTATGTAAAAGGTTTTTAAATGACACTCAGAGAAATCAAAGATTAAAAATAATTTACCTTTAAAATTAAAATACACTTCAAAATCTGTCCAATTTATTTGTAATTTGATATTTCGCGATATTATAATATTTCAGAGCAATTGAAAAAATATTCTGGTGTAATACTTTCAAAATAAAAATGTATAATGCCAGACGTATAAATAAAATCAATTTTAAAATAAAAAGAATAAATTACTGCAGAAGTTAAAAAAATATTGAAAATAATACCAATAACACTGATTGTCATCTGTTTTATGAGTACAACTTATCTATCCAATTTATTAAAATAATTCATAGAAACAAATAAAGTAGTATTTGCTTTAGAGCAAGGGCGGACAATCTCCTGCCCATCAACCGAATCAGCATGAGTATTGACATCCGATGTAAGCAAACTATTCTCCATAAATTTTTATGAACTTTCTCGATCTTTTGATCGTATTATTATGGAACACCAGAATGATTTCCAAGTCTTGCCGTACTCCTTTTAATATTACTCTTTATGAAAAAATTAGGACAAAGTTAACTTTTTAATTAACGCGTTTGACTCATAGTACCAGGCTGACCCCCACGCTACTATGAGGTCTTTATAGTTAACTTTTGTTTATGAAACGGGTTCCTGCTTCTGCACGGCTACCCAATAAACTTCGACACATTTGAGCTCATTTGTCAAAGTCAAATCACAGAAACCGTTGTAAACTTTGACCTCTTGATAAACCAGAAGTACGTGTGGGTTATTTTCAATTTATTTATTATAGCGGTCAATTAACACTTTTGAGTGGGTCTCTATATTTTCATTTGATTTGATATGGTTAACAGTTTATGTCAACACTTTGGCCGATATTGATATTCTGTCCGTTTATTTTAAAATAACTGCTAGGAACCAGCAATGAAGATTTAATTGTCAGTTCTAGTTAGTTTTCTCTATTACTGTGTACATCAATTTCTGCTTCTACGATCATCAACATCATCATTTAAAGTTTGTTGGTGTTCCATTGCTAAATACTACTTGTTATATTACTTATCGCGACGAATTCTGCATCAAATAATAATGATGTCTGCACATCTGCATGCTGAAAAGAGAAAAGTTGATACATAGGGAGAGTCGGACATATTCAACCCTGCATGAGTATAGATGGAGAAGCGCAAACCTATTATTAAATGTTCAGACAATCCCAGTATCTCGCATTTGCACGAAGACATGATTGCTGTCTCCAAGTAGTTCAATGTGCGCCACATTGCGAAACAGAGCACTAAGCTTGCCACCATGCCATAAATAAACTGTCATGAAATTTGCATAAAACCATATCAATGTTCCGCAAGCAGTCAATTCAGGCTGGCAAAGGGACACGTAACAGTTATATGAGGTTTCACTCGGACTCCAATTTTTATACTGATGAACCCATTTTCAAATGTGGACTTTATCAAGGAATGCCTTATTACCGCTATGGATTCCATATCTGTCCAGAGCATATATTTATTTTTTGAACGATGTCAGCCTGTCTCTCTGTACTATTCGGTGTGTATAGGTCTTAAGGAAGATATATAACTGCTCGATTATTGCTGTTTTCTCTCTTTCTTTCGACGAGATCACCGCAACATGAAAACGTTGGCTCTTTAGAATTCCATCCGTAGTGTGATTGCTTATCTCTCAAAGTGCATGACGAGATCCATCGCCACCGTGGCGGCCGTGTGCCTCAGAGAGAAATAGAGATAGAGCTCGTCGACATCGTCAGTTTACCTCCATGCAGCTTTCTTACCAGTCAATTGGACAAAGGTGGTAGGCTTCCGCAGGAACTGGAGGTCCACCGCCAATGTCGTCTCCCTTTAGGGCCAACCTGGAGAATTTCTTCAGATATTTTCCCGACGTTGGCCCTCCCCATGGTACAGCTCAGGCAACGTCCACCTCCTTCACCCGCTCTAGGAACGACACGCCAAATATCCCAGGGATATTAGTGCCCTGCCAACGATCGACGCCCTACATCCAGCGTTCATAGTCCTCTATGGATGAATGACTCTGTCAGGGGAAGCATGACCAACGGAGGAGCGGACATCATCCTTCAGATCCAGAACGAGCGCTTGCCTCCACGGCGTCTAGGCTGTCTCTCACTGCCAAACCTGCCATCCCACCCCGGGGTCCGTCTTCTCACAGACTCCCAATCCCTGGTCAGCATCGGCTATCCGCTGGTCACTGCACCCAACCCGACCCCACCTGACGCCACATATCTGGTCCTCCCTGATCAGCCTCGGGAGGTCCCACAAGGTGGTTATGGAGTGGGTACGGAGCATAGAAATCGGATTGCGCGTCATATAGCTATTTTATTTAAAATTGCTAAAATTGTAATTTCAAATAAAATTGATTAAAATAGCCATGCCGCGCAATCCGATTTATATGGTACCGAGATACTGCGACATAAAAAGAAATGAGCTGACCGACACCCAGGCTGCGAGCTAGGGTGTACGATGCTCAAGGTTGTCGCGCTGGACGTTTAATTAGCGCTCATGCCGCTGTCTATCGCACATCCCGCAACGCGTTTGACTCATAGTACCAGGCTGACCCCCACGCTACTATGAAGTAGTAACGTAAACATTAGTTCGGTAATGCGATTGAATTACGGTAAACCATACAGGCACATAGCTTAATTTACAGTAGTAGGAGTTTGACAGCCTACACATCAGCACCTACAAATATATTTAGATGACGTCATAAGTTGGTCAGCTAATCAGAGGGCGCTACATCATGGATAGAAACGAAGTCAGTCAATGAGAGGACGCCGCTTCATAATTAGGTCAAGGCCATGGGAATTCCCCCACCCAATAGGAACCCCCATGTGACCCTCCAACGCGTGACGTCAGACCCCACCCCCTTCCCACGCAAAATGCTTGATTTTGCAGACAAAATTTGAAGTTCCCGCCAAATCTTTCTGCGCCTTTTTCATATTTGATATAACGTTTTACGGAGTCGTGTATGGTATCATTGGAAACCTATGAACTATGTAGTGGCATCGTTTTCTATTTTCAAATGTGCTATTGTGCGTATCCCGTTGAGTAAATCAAAGTACATTGTTTTAAAAACCGAGTGAGAAAGCTACAAGATGGCGTCCTTTAGGTTTAAAGATATCGGTCTCTATATGGCGTCCTACATGTTTAAAGATGGTGGACTCTATATTGCGTCAGCCATTTGGAAATGGTGGCCTTCATTCAAATAATATGGCGGGTCTCTTGTTTAAAAATAGGGTCCTCATACAAACGGATCGAATAATAAAATTATTGCTGCATTTAAACATATTCGGCAGGAAATTTTAAATCATGTCGAACGACGTAGTATCCAATATAGGTGCCCCCAATTATAAAGAAAACTCAAAACTCACAACTCCCTTAGAATCCCAAGCATCTAAAATAGATGCCCTCATATATAAACAGACTCGGTCCCTTTTCATTCATTCTTCTGTGATGTCTTCTGTGTGTAATTCCAACCATGTTCTCAAGCACCCTTCTTCTAACAAGCAAGACGCTGGGTAGTTTCACCCGACGGGTGAAGCACTTGGAAGCTATCGCCCGTACCGATTGTCTCAACCACACTGATGAGATCGATTATATCAAGCATGGAATCCGCGACGATGTTGGACTGGAGCCCGCATATGACTATTACATTAATTGGGACATCTGCAAAGACGGCGGGGGAATATAAGATGTATCTGAAGTTCACACAGATGCTGATAAAAAGTAAAGTGCGGGACACTCTCGGCAACAGCTGGCTGACCTGAATTAGGAATAGGACAGCAAAGGCGCGCGACAAATCTCGTCATTGTAGTCTCATTGTAATTGAAGAGATCCTGTCCTGTATGAATCAAGATAGACTTCCCAACTTTTGAAGAATTAAAGGCTTATATGGTGTGGCGTGTTGCCAACTATAGTTATGTTCGCTAGATTTGTATAGTAGTCTGGCGTGTTGCCAACTATAGTTATGTTCTATATTTGTACAGAAGTGTGACGTGTTGTCCCATTGTGCGTATGAGGAAATATTTTGACTTACTGCACTGTATTCTCTTTGTGCGAATTAACTAAAACATCATATTTGTACAATTTATCATCCCATGTTGCTTTTCAGTGTTTCTTGAATGTAATTCATCTTCTGCGTAGTAATATTAGTATGTATTTCTTTACAAAATGATATTAACAGAATAAATCATTAAAAACAAAAACACAGCACCCACATTACTTTTCTTACCAAATTGTGGGATATAGTGAGCAAGGACTTGCAGTATAGTAATATTAAATTTACGCTATATTTAGAATCCTGGAAACATAAGGAACCTTTAGAGTTTAGACGATTAAAAATAAATAGAAATTCCGAAAATGTTGAAATACAACTTGATCAAATTTAGAGATCTGTGCAAACATGGAGTTAGTTATCAGATAAGTTCGTGATCACAAATTGTTACAAACAGTGTTTTGTAGGTCATTATAGGACTCAGTACTTACAAATTATAATAGAGGATTTTGAATAATGAATCAATCACACTTAAAATGCAAACATGGAGAGATAAGATAAGGCAAAATGTCATGAAAGAAGTAGTGTAGAACATGAAAGCCTCCTTGAGCTCAAAACATTTATGGTGCGTCGCCAACGAAGTTGCTCGTCCCTCCCGCTCTTCAGGTATTGACTCTCTGTTATTGCAATTTGACTCCGTCGATTCTGCTATCGAAGCAATTAACCGTGCCTTTGCAACTTACCTCACCAACAGCCCCCCACCGTCCTGCCCGCCTTATAACCGCGACCGGTCCCCGGTTATTGCAACTGATAACGTCGAAACCGCTCTATCCTCACTCAAACCAGGTAAAGCCTTCGGTTGTGAAGGCATTCCCACCATCCTCTACAAGCGCTCAGTCAATTTGTTTTCAGGCCCTCTTGCTGATATCTTTAATCTGTCCATCACTCTACGCATGTTCCCCGCCCCGTGGAAGCTAAGTCACATATCGCCAGTGCCCCAAACTCCATCTCCTAATGTGAACGAACTAAGACCGGTAGCTTTACTACCCATCCCAGCTAAAGTTCTAGAAAAACTTATCCTCAACTCGGGTATCAAAGAACTTTTTATCAGTGCTTTTGGTGCCGACCAGTTCGGTGGTCGCCAGCGATCCTCTACTACCCTTGCTCTTATCAACCTTCACGATAGCATCACTCGAATCCTGGAAGATCCTACCACCCTTGGTGTCGCGCTGTTGGCCTACGACTTCTCAAAGGCTTTCGATCAACTCGGTCATAAAATCATCATCGACACAATGATTTCTCGCAACTTACCGTCCGGTTTCATCACCTGGTCTGTAAACTACCTCTCGAACCGTCTACAGGCAGTCCGAATCAACGGAAGAATCAGTCCTACCTTGCCCATCACCTCGGGCATTCCTCAGGGAACCCTTTTCGGCCCCTATTTTTTTAATCTGGTGATTGGTACACTCCAGGCTTCCCTTCCCTCCACTACGATCACCAAGTACATCGATGACTGCACCTTCGTCATCCCACTCAACTCATCAAGTGCAACAGCGGTCTCTGTCAAACACCTGTCCATGCTCAACTGGGCCTCTTCCACCAACCTTAAAATAAACTTGACCAAACGTAAACTTCTCTGCATCTCCATGTCTTCGCAAACCATCGAACCCTCTATTCAAGAAATGGTAAAGACCACTGAACTGAAACTTCTTGGTGTTGATCTCAAATGGTCACGCCACATTGACATTACTGTTAGAAATGTGTCAAGATGCCTTTATGCTCTGCGCATCCTGCGACCAATTTTGTCACGTGACCATCTCAAATTAATTTATTGTGCCCTCGTAAGATCCATCATGGAATATGCCTCACCCGTCTTCATCGGCATCCTTCGCCAAGATGCCCTCCACCTTGACAAGATCCAGAGACACTCACACAACATAATCTGCAACTTCGACTGCAAATGTGATCTGCTGCCCCCCTCGACGCCAGACATAAAGTGGCTGCCCTGAAGATGCTCACAATCTGCTCCTCAATGAACCATCTCCTCCATACTATCTGCCCCCCTCTCTCTAATCACTCGAGTAGATTTATCCTTCCCCCTTGTCATTCTCAGAGATGTTTGAACTCCTTCTTCTGTGTACTTCTATTCTTTATAACTGTGAAGTTTAATGATTTTGTTGTTGTTCCATTTCCTAACTGTGAAGTTTAATGATTTTGTTGTTGTTCCATTTCCTATCACTCTCCTAGTAATCTGTGTATATATTTAACATATATTATGCCTTCATGCAATTGACATTTTTCTTTGTTTTCTGTACCTCTCTATACTGCATGTACCTCGATTCCCAATATGGTACCTTTGAATAACAGTATACATTTATTATTATTATATAGGGATTCTAGACTATCCACTCCCTTCTTTTAATTCACAATACTAACCAGTTTCTTTGTGGTTTTCCTCTCTTTATTTCCTTATACACTATGCTATTTATTAATATTAATAAGTTGCCTTTCAATAAATTATTGATACAAAATTGTCAAAAAATCATGCTTTATAATTTGAACTATTTTTTTCACATAAATAAATAAATGAATATATATATATATATATAAAGTATCTGGATGATTGACAAATGGATTAAATAAAACAAAGTTTTGCTTAATACAACTAAATAAAGGGTTGAAAATTTTTTAGGAGTTTCAATAAGCAGAAACACACATTTTTGCTTTTATTTTTTAAATATTGGTTTTCAAATAACCCAGTTCACCAACTGTTAGGACTGTTTGATCCATTAAAGATTCACCAACCATATGGATGATTTGTGAACCATCCAAGTTCTCCTACTGTCACCAACATAAATTTCAAACATGGCCTAACCCTTTAGTTGCTGGTGTATCACAATTTTTATTTATTTATTTATATACAGTAATATAAAAATGTGATTTTTTGGTTGTAAGCTTTGGAAATGAACTTGAAAAATTGTGTTAACCCTGATTCCAATCTAGGCTTCGTTCTATCAAAACATCTTTCAGTTTTCGATGTCAGTTATCTGTTGATGGTGTTGTTGAAGTTTAGAAAGTAGGATACTCCATATACAGTAGTCCATAACATTAAAGTCATGACTCTTGAAAGACCAATCAGCTGGTTTAAAATGATTCGTCTGAAGACCATACAGATTTATACAAATCTGTGTTCAAACTTGTGCATCATTGCAACTTACTTTTCTGCTCTCTTTGGGAGCATCTGTTAGTGTGTTGCACATTACCTTTCGATGTCATTTTTAAGGCAACTCTTTCAAAATTATATTCACAGGCCCTATTGACATGTATAACCACTGCAGTGTTATCTCCCTTTGACTGATAGCTTCTTTATAGAGAACCGGTAAGTGTTACCACTAAATCCTCAACAGCAGCCTGGGTGCGTGAATGAAAGTTCATAGCTATACTGCACATTTTTTAATTGACTTGCAGTTTCATCATCTTCCAAACATAGTGCCACCAGAGTAAATCTGTTTTTAGAGATTTATCAAAGAACTCAGGCAGGATTTCTTGTCTATTTAACCTTTATAGGACACCCTGTGTTTTTAAAAGTAAAAATCTTATATATATATATATACATATATTTTTTGAGGTGTTTAGTTTGTGTAACTATTTCAAGTAAGTATGTTTGAATAATAGTATTGTCATTTTCAAAATTAAATATAAAATTGTCTTACATTTTATAATTAAATTTTATGTTTTAGATGGAATCGGTTTTTTATTCTGTAAATGGTAAAAATGTTCGACTTGAAGATATTCCACCAGGTGCAATTGTAAGAACACATGTTCGTGTTCTTGGCGGAAAAGGAGGTATGTTGTTCTTTTAGAAACTGATGGTGTATAGAAACATTGAATGAGTTTTAAATATTCTGATTTGATGTAATATATTATTACCCTATCCAACCATCGTCGCATCGCATTTAATGTTGATAGGGGAATTATAATTTTAAAAGTTGGGTGGCTTAGTTAACTTGTTATGACATTTAAATGATTAGGAATCCTTCTGGCTTTGGGTGAGTCGTTTTGACGTTTTACAAAATTAAAGCGAGAGGTTTTCAAATGATGCAGTTTTTACTAAAACGCATTATTGTTTTTATCCTGGTATGAAAAGAATTATTAAAAATGGAACTGGCAATTTTTTAACAATGATAAAACGTAAATTTTGAAAATATATGCCATCGGATGGTGTTGTAACCCTGCGTATTCAAGTAATACGTATTGTTCCTTCCTGCTATGAAGCAGTGCCAAGTAGTGTTTCAAAGCTTTGTAATTTTAAGCAATTGCTACGTTTTACTCACATCAATTAGAATGGAAAATTTATTGAAAACTGCTCGCATTGTTTCATAACCAGGTTTCGGGTCTATGCTTCGTGCAATCGGCAGCCAGATTGAGAAGACTACAAATCGGGAAATGTGTCGTGATCTCACTGGACGTCGAATGCGCGATATTAACAACGAGAAAAAATTGAAAGATTGGCTGTCGAAAGTGAGTAGTGATTACTTTTTAATTTTAATTATTCCACAAAGCGTCCTTATTTCCATCTTCGCTCTATTCTCCAAGAGCTGTACTCATCTTGTTTCATTTCAAAGACCGACTCTTTCGGCTTGACATTTTTTAGTTGTTGTTCCCATTCCTCGTATTCCTGATCACCAATACTCTAGCTAGCTGATCATTCGAGACTTCATCATCGCTGTCCAAATAGTATACATGGTTGTAAGAAATGTTTGATAGTGTGACTTGTTAAATAGCCAGCCGCAGCAATTCTTTTCGTCCAGTATTAAATTAACATGAACACTACCGTAGCAGTGCACAAGGTATTTTGGATAGGATTGCGTATAAATGCGGTACTTTGGGAAACTTCAGTCTTTTGGTTAAATTTTAAGCCTCATAGGTCCACAATGCGCTGTAGGGGCTTTGGTGGTATCCTACACTTTCTCCGAGGTGTTAAAAAGAATTTTCACATCCCTTCTAAAGAAACTATGTATGCGCAAGTGTGAAGATGTTTTGTGTAACAACAACAGCATACAAGTACGTGTCACTGAATTAGAATACCCTATATTTAGGCATTATCTCTCTACATGAGAGTCACTTATTTCATTACTTTATTTCAGAATACAGGTTAGATATTGCCTAACTTTCAGATATTGCGATATTATTATATTCTGGGCCAACCATTTGGAGGTACTTCAGGATCTGTGTGCAGGAGCCAAATCATGCTGATATATGAAGTCGGCGTCTCCAAGCAACTCGTCAGCAGCTGGAAGCATGAAGTTGTCCAAAAACCCCTAATACACTTGGGAATTTACGGTCATTTTGATCACATGACTCCCCAAAACAATTACACCAAGTAAACTTCAACGACTTATTTGTGCACCCAAAATGAAGAGCTTCCTGTGAACTTCTCCAAACCTTCGGTCCCTTGTCCCCAAAGCTGATGCACCACTTAGACACGTCGAGAAGAAGATTTATTCCCACCTGTTCACATGCCACTTTTTCATCTCCTTGGCACACTGAAGTCTTCACTTTTTTCGCAAGACTTCCTAGAAGCGAATCGAAGCTTTCTCAGAGTATGGTAGATGCTACTGCGAGACATGATAATGCATTTGTACAGCTCGAGTGTGGAGCTGTTGACTGAAATAGAACCGGTGCTCCTTTGTCAAATTCCTTACCATCCTTTCTTCTCTGGACGACATTCTCATTTGGCCTTTGCACCGATCTTGCTTTCCAGCGGGATTCTGGATCGTCTTGGTCATAGGTGACCGGGAGAAGCCAAACACAGCAACGAACACTTGTTGTACCTGCTAACTGTTGTAGTGGTAGCGCTGTGTTTTCCACAGTTATGGCTAGTTAAACGGGGAGGTGCAATGTCAGACCACCCGGAGTGGTGTACCGACCTCTAGTAAGACTTGTATGTATGTTTGAACGGCAGAAATGGTCTGACGATAGCCGGGGAATCAAATTACATTGCGAATTACTAGTAATGTAATTTGATTGATATGTCTGCTAAATATGTAGAGTTGACAGATCCGCGCATTCTAAGGAAAGCGCCCTGTAAAAAGAATTCCTCCTGTTTTATCTATTTTGGGCTTCTGAATAGTCAGCGGTTGAAACATAGTGTCACTGGGTCGTAATTCAATTTATTTTTTACCGTTTCAAATGAGCGTGAATACTATAAAAAATCTGCGATTGAGACTGTCTACGCGAAAAGTCCCCACGAAATCCTTTGATCAATTTGAGGGGGACGAAATATGCACATGGCTGACATACTTTTTATGCGAAGTGAGAAATCAGGAAAAGGAAGAGTTTCGAGCTTTGACTTATCTTTAATTCGTTTAATGTCTTCAATCTCACTGTAGAATGCGCGGCAAGGAGTACAAGTTCCTCATCAAATCACGCTTTGAAGCTGTAAAGAATGCATTAGATAATGTTATGAAAATTCGACAAAAACAAGGCTTGGGGTGCAATCCGAAGAAGGCTGATGACATGGTGACTGTGGAGATGGAACACTTTCTGTTTGAAAATATTTTTGGGATCAGATTCACCAAAACAACTTCTCATTATGCTTATCTATCTACTGGGTGTCCGTTTAATGTTGCGAACCTGCGAACACCGGGAACTCCGACTCTCTATGTTCGACATTTCTGAAGATTATTTTGTGTATAAAGAATGGTCATCAAAATCCAATCATGGAGGCATACAAAAGAAAAACAAGAAACCAAAATCTGAAAGTTATGAGAATCACGGACAAAAGCCAAATAAAAGAGAAAAGTAAGAAGTTTTGTCCAAAGCATTTTACTTTCGCGCAACAGACAATGGTTATTTTTTAATTGCAGAAGGTTCTTTTTCATTTAACCTTTTGTTATGGTAGCAAACCGAAATATAAGCTATCGTGAAAACTGCACCAAATATGAATAAACTGTATTGTCTTAGTCCATTATTATATTACTCTTGTCACTTTCAATAATATTGTAAATCATCATAAATTAATATTATTAATTATGAATCCGCGATATCTACTTCTCAGCTTATAAACTTCATTAGTTAAGTCTGTCTCCTCGTTATAACGTTAAGTTACTCTTTCCATTCTCATAACTCCTGTCTTCTCTGCAATGGGTCTTGCTTGCTTTTTTCTATTATTTTTTGGATCGGTCTTACCCATTAGAGCTCATTTATTTGATCTAGACCTTTCGGTTAGCCTTTTTACCAATTCTTCAGAAAGCTAATCTGCTTTGGTTACTAGGATGTCGCTTATTGTGGTTCACTAGCGGGTAATCCTGCATCTACGGTATATCTACAGTAGAATTTATCACTATAATTATGACATTACTTATACATAGGCGAGTGATCGCGAGAAAGAGAAATTGGAACGTCATCTCGAACGACGTCGTCGGCGACGTGAACTGCTCGAACGTGGACCTATTGCTGGACACAAATTCGAAGATCGCGAATATCTCTCCCAGAAGAGGAAATGCGAAGAGGATATTCAAGAAGCTATTGATGAAGGTAATTGTGTTACACATCGGGCACCCACCACAATGTTAAGTAAGGTGAGTAGTAGGGATATCCACGCTCTACACCCCACCACCACTGACCCGCGTGGAATTTTTCCTATCAAACGCTATTTAAATTTTGGAAATCGGTGTGGCATGACTTTTTCT
>JAUYWV010089666.1:0-15112 GCA_032274565.1 Nematoplana nigrocapitula | reverse complement strand
AGTTAGAATTTCAGGTGGGCGCCTTATTCATTGTAATCAAAATTCTGACTTCACTGAATAGGGCGCACTCATGAAATTCTGACCACTCAAAAAGAACGCCTTCCTGAATTTCTGACCACTGAAAAGGGTGCCTACCTGAAATTCTGACCACTGAAAAGGGCGCCCTCCTGAAATTCTGACCACTGAAAAGGGTGCCCACCTGAAATTCTGACCACTGAAAAAGGCGCATTGCTGAAATTCTGACCACTGAAAAGGGCGCACTCCTGAAATTCTGACCAGTGAAAAGGGTGCCTATACCTGAAATTCTGACCACTGAAATTTTCTAATTTTCTGGGCCCGCGCCTGTATTTATTATGATCTTTCCCTTTATTTTTTTCTGACGCGATGAGATCAGCTTTTCAATCTAACCTATATACTGTATAGTAGATACATATACCATATATCAGTTTCTTTAACACATGGTGATTTACTGCTATAGTTTTTATTACTTATTTCTATATTTTTACAAACGCAGACAGCAAACCAAATTGAATAGTCTCCATGTAATTTTTATTATATTCTGTCAGAAACAAAGCTTGTTTTAGCATAGAACTATATCCAATAGATTTTTTCCTTGACAGTGTGGAAGCGGAAAGAATGACCACTTCTTTCTCATCGCTTTACACTCTGGAAAACATATACTAAAAATATCAGCAAGACGAAATCGCGATTCGATCATTTTTATTCATTTTATAACTATATGCTCACTTTTCACAGTCATGTCTATCTGAACCGTGCGTCGTTAGAAAAAATATTTTTTGTTTATAATCGATGCATTTTAGCTTTTCTACATTTAAGTTATATTACAGATATTACTTCTCCGCTCTATTTTAGGATAATCCTTTACCAATGCTTTTTGTATTTTTTCCAATTGATCTAAGTTACCTTTTTGTGTTAACGGAAGCGTCGTGGCAGAAAGTCATTTTAGTTGACACAGCAGACATGGAGCATTTAGGCAGCAGAAAAGCTCTTAAACTGAATGCCCACCGAATTATTCTTCATCAACCTTTACCTTAGTTTCTTTTTTCTCGAGTATGTGTGTGCGTTTTGTGTGCGCCGAGCCAAAGTGTCTGCCTTCCTGTCAAATTCCAAACTTCTGCGACTGTTTACTATACTTTGCGCTAGCTCAAATAAGTTTGACATTTTCCCAGTCTGTCTGGTGGATGGTGGATGTTTTCCTTGGCACTGTTTCTCCGTCTTCCGCCAGCTACCCTTTCTCCACCCAACCACCCCCCATCAAGCGGGTGGGTGCGGTTGGGGTGGGGCGCGCTTTAGTGTATATGCCAGTGTCAACATTTCCATCAGCTCGCTTGAGATATCTCTATGGAGCTATGCGGGTTTGACCTTGTCATTAATTTTTCTCGCAGAGCCACCATGCGTGCATATATAGTATACTGTACTGTCTAATACACCGAGGAGACTACACACGATGTAAATTGCAACCATCAGAGTTTCACCAGCTGTGTTAGGTTCACCCCATGTCTGCGATGCCAAAGGGGTTACACTTCCATTACCTTGACGCCTGGGGATAAGTTGGCGAGTTGTCAGCGGCAAAGTTCAAGTCTCCTCGCTGCACTATGCACGCATGCTCTGTTTTGCGTCTGCACACATGGGGCCATGGTTTTCCACAGCTATATCTATAAGGTCTGCAGGTAGTCAGCAGATTGTGACTTCGACTTTCTCAGTGAGGTGAGGAAAAAATAATAAACCGCAGTGAAATGTGAAACTCGTTTGCCATACGTATTTTATGTGAACAGACCGGTTTGTTAGCTTTGGGTTGGCAGGATGGTAGAAGTAGAAATTACTGTAGATTTTATCATCCTAAGTATAATATCATTGACCTATATAGTGGTTTTGGCGAAGAACATTTTGATGTTTTAGAGGTCTGTTAAATAGAACTAAAGAAAAACTTTTAAACTATAAACAAAACTGGCAAGTTTGTCTTGAACAGTATATGTGGATTAAGACACGAGCTTAATTATTATTTTGTTTAAAATGTCTCATTTACGAAATGTGTCTTTGACCGTTACACACACCATCCAACATAACGCATCTTAGTCACAAATTTTCTATCTTTTCATTATCTCTATATCTTCTCACTCATTTTTTCCACTTATGATTTGGACCATACACTCTAGTTTCTGCGAGTTTTGTGTTGACACTGGGCGTTTGGTATAAGGTAGATACTCCATGCAGAGAATAGCACAGTAATCTTCCAGCAGAATTCTCAAGAGCGTACTCCTAACTCCTTGCGGAATGTATTAAATTTTTTCCACCATAAGTTGGAGTAGTATCCTCCTCCTCCTGACCTCACTTTATTTTATCTCGATGCCTTCTCAAAATTCTTAAGACGATTGGCTTTATGCCAGTTTTCCTCCTTGCTTTGACGTGTCCTTTCACTCATTTCTGGAGGCCAGCTCTTAGTTCAGTTTTCTTTGTCAATGGTTTGGAAAACTATAGATAGCGAATTATATAGTTGAGTTTTAATCTGAGCCAATTACATGGAAGATGTCCGCTGTTGCACAGTTAACGGTCAAGTAAGTCAAGATTATAGAAAGACTTCCAGTCCTGCTCTTCCGTTATATGTGGATTTATAAAATCGCACTCAGCACAGTTCAGTTCTCTTTTAATTTGTGTCGGTCTTACTTTTTCGTATATATTATGAATATACTTCATCATTCGATGTCCTGGGTGAGCAGTTACGTTCATGTTCTGATTGACGATATACCTAAATCTGTGACACCATCTCTTTCCCGATATATAGTTTATATATTACTTTTTATAACTATATAGAGACTATACCGCATGTAGAAACTGTTAATTCAAAATACCATCGTATTCATTACAAATGTCCAGAAGACATTCCATCTGGGGAAAAATCTGTATCAACTTCGATTTATTCTACTTTTTCAACAAGATTGAACAAATAGTATCCTTCACACCCACTCTTAGTGAATGCCCACTGTCTGAGCCTTCTTCTTCCTTATATATAGCGACCTCGAAACTGTAGTTTCATAGCGGGAGAGGCGCTATATAGGAATCTTGCAGGCAGTCTCCCCAGGAACTCAATGAGTGTTGCACCATTGCTGAATATATCCTGAGGTGAAGGTTAGGGGCCCCCAGGCGATTCGTCTCCAGTGGGCTGCAGCGTCGTCCTCGCAATCTAGTATATGATGAGCTTCGCAGTTGAGGGGACTCTGCAAACCGGGCAGTTCTTTGCACTGGGATCATTTTCATTCAGACGTTGTATAGGCTCGGAGCGCTGACCATTTTCCTTCGATTGAATGTCCAAGATTTCCTGCCCAACGCCGAATTTTCCAACGTTGCATTACAGGCTCGGTCAAGACACTGACCTCGACATTTTTCTAAAGATAATTGTAATCTCGTTATGTAGGGAGTATAGATGTGCGAAATGGATGGTATTGTCATTAAATTAGTAAAAACACGGGGAAACTTATTTTTCAGAAGCTACCGTGTATTTTTCACATTAACGAGTGTCTACTTATAGTACTGACACGACGATAGAGGCGACAGAAACATCATAGTAATCTAAACAAAAATTAAATTCTGTTCTTAAATATTTTGAGAGAATGGGAACCATTTTTGGCAGCGCAAATGGACTGATTTGCACTATTCCAGAGCCGCCGTTTGATTGTGTGAGCTCGAATCCATGTCCAGTGAACTTTCGCCTCGTTACAGCCGGTTCTTCTCAGCGAACCCTGTTGTCTAGACACGTGTATATGCAGAGATTACCAACACAGTGAGAAGTGGTATTTATTTGTTCGTGGGAGGAAATTTTAAACCATAGGTTGACTGACTGGCAACTTGCCAACCCGCACGACACGAGGAACAGCGCGAACGTACAGCCAACCAGCGAAATGCGTGTGCAATTTTCTGTCAGACGAGAATTGAGTTAGTGTATACTGCATGCCGATGTCTGGTGAATGGTGTGTGCTATAGTCGGGATTTCCAACTCACTTTCCCTCCCCCGCACACTGGCGTACGTGTTTGCACGCTTTGTGCCTATAGAGTGATGTGTTCTGGAAGAATGTCTAATGATCATTTACTATGCTTGAGCTATATAGAGTAGCTAATTATATAGTCACACAACTGATTATCTTTTTACAATTTTTGGGAATATGACGAAATCTATATTCGGGAAGGGACGCATTTACGTCAAGCTATCGTTTCTATGGACAGACAAATTGGCAAACATTTATATAAATTTATTATGAATTTTTTATATAATTATACAGTATATTCACTTTTCTCATTTAAAATTTGTCTATCGTAGTTTGAGTTATTTGTATATAATTTGTATGAAGTATTTGTAAGAATTCTAAATTTGTTTTATTATTTAATCTCTTAGTTCCATGTGACATTTGATTATAAAATAATAAGGAATATTTTTGCAGGCTTGCATAATTGTTTTTCGTCACAGTGCTGTTGGTTGATTACTTGATTGCGGGCAAGCACTAATAAAGAATAACTATACCAAATGAATTCCAGTTTGGCAAATGTGGTTTGGTGTTGTCTGTGAATTAGGAAATGATAAAGAGTTCACTATGGCAGCAGACGCTTACGCACGCAAACTATTTCCTGGTATATAGTACTGTTTTATGATCGCTACCCAAGTATATATTATATAACTCTCTTCTTCCTTTTCTCTGTACATAATTCTCTCAGGATTCCACTTTTCATTCGTCTAATGGATCAGGTGATATCTCACCAATCCTTCTACTCAAATAATTGATTTCGGATTCAGCCTATCTCTTCATTTATATACAGTCCTCGCAGAATAATGATCCGCCATCCAATTCATAAGAAAGCATTTTATCTCATTTTACTGTTCGTAAAAAACTCTATACCATTCCCATTTGCCTATTTTTTGGGAGCTTCCAATGTATTTTCTGTAATATTTTCCTGTGTTTAGTTGATTGAATTCTCAGTATCGAGAACAATGATGATGAAAATTAAAATTTGCAATGTAGTATATAGTGAAATACATAAATTATTATACCGGCTTACGTTATGCGAGGGTGTTTGTTGTTTTGAGATCATAAATTTTGTGTTCTGGCTAATCGTTGTTGGTTTAGAGGAAAGTATTATATATTTCCATGTTCTCTTTGATGTATAAAAGTCATTCCTTTCGCACTTAATCTATTTCTCCTCGTCCAAATCGCCTTCAGTTTTACAGTATATATATTTACTTATTTCTTAATCTTTTCATAGTGCATGCCATTCTTACCCACAGTTGCACTTTGGGGGTTACATGGTACGTAGTTTCACATGAGTTTATGCCTATTTATAATCTGCATTGAAGTAAAGAATTCCACTTATCTCGTTTGTGTAAGAAGTATCATGAAATTTCGGATAAAGAGTAATTTTCTGGTAACGTTCACGACTCTCCAACTTCTAATTAGAAATGCAACTGTTGTATTTCATTTTTCTGATGAATTTATTGGGTATATCAGCAGGAATGAGAGCTTGACCTGGTGTTTGGTTGCGTGTAGGAGGATAGGATGTGCTGCAAATTTGAAATTTGACAACCAAGCCCCGATGTGCAGATGTATGATGCGGTTCCCTCCCCCGCCATCAAATTTCATGTATATACACCGGAAAGAAGGGGTGTGGGAGATGTATTTATTTCTTTATGTCCCAATTTTTTTCGCGTCATAATAATCCGCTCCCAACTACACTATGTAGATGTCAGCGAAGAGAAGAGTGTATATACTCACTGCGCATGGGAGACGCTTCGCATCCCCGTTGGTGGTTTCCGCTGTTGTCATAGTGTGTGTTTGTATGCTGGTAGTACAGTAGTTGTGTTCGCCAGCGCAGCTATATGCCGTGTTTTAGCGGGGAGAAGCATGCGGTTAGGGTGCAGTTGAGGGAAATGTAAACTCTTCCTCTTCTCCTCCTGGGAGAACTCTAGCAGCAGCAACTGGCAGACATCCAAGACTATGGGGTAAGGTAACTATAGCAGGCATGCGTCGGGCGTATATAGTGCCGGCCGGGTTGGTTCTGGTGATAGATCTAATTTTAGACTTGGCTGACACACATTGGCGTGGTTGGGGAGTTTGGCAGCGGGATCAGGGGAAGGGAGGCAGCAGCACTGAGCTATGGCTATATGGCGCATTTGATATGTGCGCTTTGATGATTGCCTTTCGGCGCCCGGATGGCTATAAAACCACAGCGACTGTTCTTCATTCTACTACAATACCTATATAGGAGAAGCTTATGGATGATGGAAGATGCTATAGTTATCTTCTGTGGACGTCAGATACGTATATCCCGTCTGTCCTGAGTCTGCACATAAATCAATTATTGATGTGTTGCGGTAGTGATTGTGTTGCTGGCTGGTTATACAATGTGTATGCGCCTACTGACTGGTATTCCCAGAAAAATCAGGATTTGTTTTAACTATCACGACGAAGAGTGCACTTTGTTTTTTTAAATTAAATACTTGACATTTAGATTTTGGTTTGAGCGTATATACTTATAGCACATGAAAGGAGTTTATATTTAACGACACGATATTCTGATCTTATAATACAATATCAATCGTAATTGTTTATGCTTCGATAGATATAGATTCGTATCGGCCGCTATATATATGTCCTCTATCAATTGCTCCCGGCCTGTGGCATGTATTGCTGCAGTAAATAAAAAGTAATTATTTTAGTAGAAAATGACTCTATATGGTCACAACGCATTGGCTCAATTAGTCACTTTTAAATCATCCACAAAGTGCACATCTATAATATGCATCGAGGATGTCGGCAGCTATATTGGAGTCCATGGAAAAGGAGCCGGAAGCATGCGCATGATTGTGAGGAGACCAAAAACAAATAACCCCTTCTGCGCCTCGATCTGGCTGCGACTGCGCATGGCCTTCCCACACAGTCTGCTGGGATACATGTTTATCTTTGCGTGGAGTTGCCGTCTGAGAATCTGTCACTTGTTTATTTGACATGGGTAGAAGTGGTTTCGAAACAGAACAGTTAGTGGTTTGGGATTTAAGGGTGTATTATATAAGACCGGCGAAGAGTGTCAAAGAGGTTCTCAGTTAGTTGTTTGTTCCTGGAGCCTCAAGTAGACATGTGCGCGGCAGATGAACACACAAGAGGATTTGTTTAAGTGTTTGCTTTTGGCGTCATTCGGCTTCTATAACTGCATTGCCTTATTTAATATTCGGACACCCGGGTGGGGTCTTGTTCAAACTTTGCGCTTACTCCTATTGTATATCACCTGTCAACGCTTTTGTCCAACCCGAAACTTGGGAAATAAATTGTCGGAGATAGTTTCTTTAATATAAAGAATGAGCAAGGACGAATTATTATGGCGTTCGAGTGACTCTCATTTCTATGCTTCTATAATGTATATTGTTCCTTCCATGTAGGTAAATGGAATGGGACAACTGATGTGGCTGTGAAAACCCTGAAACCAGGGACAATGAGTAAAGAAGACTTCCTGAAGGAGGCCCGAATCATGAAGACCCTGAATCATCCCAAGTTGGTCAAACTCTATGCAGTGTGCACGGACGAGCCAATCTATATTGTGACCGAGCTGATGACCCACGGTTCTTTGCTCCATTATCTTCTCGATGGGGAGGGCAAGCAGTTGGGACTGAAGACGCTGGTTGATATGATGGCTCAGGTAACTCTACCTAACTTGTTCACGTATGGCAGTAAAAGTTTTTTGTCTAATCTTTCTTTACTCTTCATCATTATCAGATATTACAATATTACGCGCTTGAGATTAATTAATAATCCATGGATCATTTATTGTGATATATGAAGCACCATTGCGAGGCGTTATTCACACAGGTGTCCGAAGCTCGTAAAAACTCTACCATAAATTAGCTAGAAATATGCCCAACTGTTATGTTTCTGCTTGCGATTTTTTTCTATAATGCTATTCTGTACGTATGAGCTTCAATAAGTTCTCGGACTCGATATCAATGCAATACCCTACACATATAATCTATGTTTTTTTCATTAACTATAGATACATCTAAAATATTGCTGAAAATTTCAAGTCATTACCTCTATGGAAAGATTCAAAATTAAAATTTTAAATTTCTATGTGAGGATAGGTAAAATGTGTTTAAACATTCACAAAATGGTTTATTGACATGTTCATAATATGAAATAACAAAGTCACAAAATAAGCAATGTACAGATTGTTTTTTAAAGTTATATTTACAGAGTTACAACTTCTCAAAATATTTTCCTTCACAATCATTGCATTTTTGCATACGCTCAAACCATTTTTGAAATCAAGTTGCCCAGTCTTCATTCGAAAATGAAGTAATTTTCAATTGCTGACATAGAATTTTAAAATGTGAATTATGAAGCTATCCAGAGAGATATTGACTTGCAATTTTCAGCAATATCTTACATGTATCTATTGTTAATAAAAATGCATAGATTATATGTGTAGGGTATTCTATTGATATCGAGTCCGAGAACTTATTGAAGCCCCCTCGTAAGTCAAATATCCTTTATCACTGGCTTGATTTGCATAGTTGACCAGGTTTTAGTTTTAATTATCTGTCAAATGTTTTATCTGCATAGATTATATCTGTTGGCATTGATTTATGAGATTCGGGAATAAAAATCTTGATATTCTCGTTTGAAAGTATTTATTAGCCGGAAACCCGACAAACAATCACGCATCAAAGTGTTACTCGCTACCATTGCTACAGCGGCAGATACGAATTCGTCATTGAAAGGCTCTGCCAAAAGAAAACTTAGGAACTCAATTACCATATGCGTATAATGTACCCGTGCTACTTTACACGCCACGCCCATTTACAGCTTCTCCATTTTATCTTTTTCACCTCGATCCATCTATGGTCTGTATATTTGGCAAAGATCTATTGCATTGAAACTTTTTGTTTTGCGTGATATAGGTATTGTTTAGTTGAAATATATCTTACACGACGAAGTAGGATTATACTTGTATAAGAAGCATTTAGATGGCGAAATGAGAAACAGACAAGTAGTGGACGGCGAACCCTCAGCCTTCACAACATTCTCCTCGATCGAAGTGTGTCGAATGTGTGTGTGTGCTGGGTTTTGAAAAGAGCTCCCTCCTAATTAGGCTGCCTTTTCAGAACCAATAATGGACCCACTATTCACAAGCGAGCGGTTGTGTAATCCGATGTCGTAGATTGCCGGTTTCCTTCTCCGCCAACCCACCCTTTCTTGCTATGTCCTAGTTCGGATATTCCATATTCCCCCGAGGCTTTTCGACCTCTTCTTGTGTTTGAGAGAGAGGCGGCCGACTTATTTGGGAATGTTGCCTAATCATTTCGAATTAGAGTCCGGTATGCCGGTATTTTTCTCGTTCCTTTTAGAGAGTTGAGTTGTGTACATAGGCGAAAAAGTTTCTCGATAGTGAGTGCTGCGTTTGACCTGTATACTGATTCACGTACTTTTGTTTGTGATGAAGTTAAATGATTAAATAGAAAACCATGCAGACTTAACTTGCTATCATGGAAAACCGTTTTGCCAATCAGTTTCTGTCGTCAAAACAGTCGTCGTAGTCTCACCTTGTTCCGCAGTATAACCAAATTTCCCAGCCCAAGAGTATACTGTAGATTGCACGAGGAGAGCTTTGCGTTACTTCCTGTGTAGCGTCAGCTTCGTTATCTTCCCGCTCGCCAGATGTGCTGTCTTTTGAGATTGTTTATAATTCGAATATGATTGAAACGGTGATAACTAGTACCGTGAGAAATAAAAAAAAGGTTTACTAAAGCTGTTTTTTGGCGAACATTTTGTTAAACGCACCACACTAAGAATACAGGGTATTATTCACTGCTAAAAGTCAATATTTAAATGTTCAAATTTAAAGTGACATTGTGTATACCGCATTTGCGTTATACGAAATTAAGATATGTCAAACTTTGGGCCAATATTTTTTTATACTGGGCGTCCCAGAAAGTAACTTGACACTAACAACAAACCCGTGTAAATGTTCCGCATATTTCCATCGCATTTTCTACACTGTTTCATGTCATTAAATACGAGGTGCAAAGCTTACTTTTAGGACATGGCTTCATTTGGGCAGCGAAGCTACAGTACTTATCAGTCAGCGGAAAAACAGCTCCTTGAGTGTGTCAATTTATCGCTTTTCTTTTTTTTAGAATTCTTTTTAAAAATTTCACCTTTAACAGTTGCTATAGACAATCAATCAATCCCTTATCATAATATATCCGTGTTTGCAGTTGCTGACTATACCCTTTTGTGTGAATGGTGCTGTCTGAAGGGGGAGAGGATAAATAGAGAGAGGCGTTTACTTTTCATGATATTTGCAGACTCGGTGTTATCTTTCACTGTTGAGATTTTCCCTCTTATATAGTATCACCGCCATATTAGGCACGTTTCTTTGAGTCGACCAGGACGGGTTGAGCCTGTGCCTCGCTATTTGACGCTTTCAATTGTTATATTGTGACAGAAACACTTTTCTTTGAGAAGGATTTTTAAGGAGAATTTCTGTGTGTCGCTAGTTGTTTTTTTAAAGGGGAGGGGGTGATTTAGAAAATCAATGTTAGACTGATTTATTTTTCTCTCCAAATTCAATGTTAACGGTAGTTGGATCAAAGGCCTGATTTAGGAAAGTTCTGTAGAAGAAAAAGAATCAACTTCACTTTTATGGTTGCGACGTCCTGAAAATAATGTGGCAGCAATTCAGGCTGGCCACTTGACATTGGCATTTATTTTTATCTACTGACAGTATTGGATACAGTGCTGCTTGAGAAATATCGTATCCAGAAGCAACATCTGTGCACATTGTGGATAGAAAAATAAATTATTCTACAACTCATCACTCAGGTTGGGTTTGTCAGAGACCTCTACAAAAATATTTTTTATTTACTAAATCCAAAATTTTCAGAATAATTTAACTTTAAAAATCTTAATGGAAGGTTTAATTTATTATATTTTTTGTAAATATATTTTGATAAACACAGTTATTATGACTATAGGGAAATCAGCGCAACTGGCATTGGCATGCTAAGCTACCATTATACATAGGATGAAAAAGAGGATTAAAAGAAACAAGACTATAGAAGTGAAAAATTGATGATCTGCATTGTGATGTCGATGAACTTATAAGGTGGAGGGACAAGCTATAGCAAACATGAGTTGGAAGCTAATCCATTAGCTGAGCAGGCGGAGGATAAGGCCTGGCACATGCTGATATAGTTGAATCCAATGCAGCGAGAAGGAGAAGGTCAGCTATAATAAAGAAGAAGTTGTGAAATGGGATACTGTATAATTGAGAATAAATTAACAGAAATTAGTAACTCTCAAGATTATATTGCATTTCTTTGACATTTGATATTAGACATTTTTTTAGATACAGTTCTTCGTTTTATAGTCATACATTTAAATATGTGTCTAATTTCTTTACTTATTTCTTTTATAAATGAAAAATAGGATAAACTGAGTTTTACAAAGTCCTGGAATTTGCTTTTCTAAAAGACACACCAACCATGCATATAAATTTAAGTCCAGGGGAAAATGCCAAAAATCTAAAATGACACAGTTACTTTAAACACAAGATGTACCACCACAATGACTATAACTATGTAACAGCACCGAAGAGCCAAATTCAATACAGTGACTAATTTATATAATCACCGCAAACTTCTTCGCTAATACAGCATTTAGACAGGAAAAGGAAGCCACATGTATAGTTATGGCCTACACAACCTATTTACACCTTTATGTAAAGCAGTAACCAACCAGAGAAACCCGAGAAGAACCTAGTATTAATCACCTGGACAAAACTCAAATTGCTTGCAAAAACAGTAAGCATATATTGGACAACCAAAATACACTCCTCGAATACAAAAATGCATCGTTGTACTTCTGTAGTATAAACCAGAAATGTGTTATTCAGACTGACAGCACTTGTGTGGGAAACGGAAACAGATGCGGTACATAGTCCGATATCTCATTTGGGGAAAACTGTTTGACATTCCATGTAGCTCAACTCGGCACATACTCCGATATCTCATTTGGAGAAAACTGTTTGACATTCCATGTAGCTCAACTCGGCACATAGTCCAATATCTCATTTGGAGTAAACTGTTTGACATTATATGTAGCTCAACTCGGACTATTGTATTGATGCGAGGTCTCTCTTCCGAATCTGCTATGTTGTGGTGGTGCACCAGAAAGCTTGGAGAACCCGTCTGCATAAAATAAGGAGCCAATGAAGGTACCTTAATTCATAAACAAACGGGGAATAAGTTAACATGATCCTAATGAGAAACTCCGTTTCTGTCAATATAATGTTCAATGTTGCGCGTCATGTTAGTGAAGCGTTACATTAATAACCCGAATTTCGCACAGCTATTTAAGTTATAGTTATGACTGGATACATTATTCTTGAGATAAAGCAGACTTATGACGCGCTACTGTCTGGTACATCTGCGGTTTTCGTGAACCGTTACAAGTCGGTCGGTCGTGTGATATACTGTATATTGTATATGTAGAGAGAGTGAGTTATGGTAGTAACTTCTTCCATGCGTCAAGCAACGTGGCAGTAAAGTAATATCAAGGATGGCGAAAACCACCGATCAAAGAAATACACTACAGGAGCTCTCCAGACGGAACTGGCTTGTATGATGTCCAGAAATCGGTGCTTCTCGGTACCACCACAAAGGGACGGGCAGGAAGCTATAATATTACGTACTACTTCTGTGCAACGAAATTCGAGAGAGCATGATGAATTGGTGTTCCTCTCTGACTGTCCATTATATGTGTCGCATTAAGTTCAGGGTTGGCCTTTGCGAGCGAAGGAAATTTGTGTGTGACGTGTAGTCTGCTCCGATTTCCGCCGACTTGGCACAGTTGCCAAGATTTCTGTATATACGCATGCAGTAATAATGAGACAAACTCCGATCATTACTATATAGAGTTCCATTGGATAAGATCAGTATGGGAAAATAGTGATCGAATGTTTCTACTTTATCGAATTATAAATTAGTGACTTAATAGATTTTATATTATACGGCCCATCAGCATTTCTGAGATGTATTGCAAGTGTGGCTACCATGGGAAACAAGAATGCGTTATTTATAATTATATCTAAATCATTATTTAGAGGCAGTCTGTATTAGGTGATAATGGAAGAGTTTCGTTGAAACTTTTGTACGAGATGTAACTCAGTCCATGCACACAAATACTGCATTAAATCAGTTTGCGCAGAGCTGGATCGATGACTTTACGAGGCGTTTCACAAAACTTGGCGCTTTTTGTTTTGAGCGTGCCGTTATGGGAAAGCTAATCGGGGGAAAGTTAGGCTGCGGGATGGCGTTGAGCTCAGATCGGGGAAGGGAAATTGAAAGATTGACGCGGGGAAATTGCTTCTTCGTTTCCCTCCGATCTGCTCTGTGACACCTCCCCTCCCCCCGGGGGTTTCCTCCTGCCTCTCCGGTTGATCGTACATTAGGAGGGTGCAGGGGGAGGAGTGCACGAAGAAAAATGACCCCATCAGTTGAGCCGTGCCTTTGGCATCAGCTCGGATTGTCGCATTTCTCGTCCTTGTCCGTTAGGTGCTAGTCTAGATTAATGGTGGCCACTGAGCTTTGAAAAACTAAATAAAGGAAGAAGTGAAAATTGGAGAACTTGGTAAACTATAAGTAAATTAAAACTGAGTATATACTGTATACCGTGTTACCCGAAAATTTAGTAAGGAATGGGGAAATAACTCAGTAAAAATTAAAACTGGATAAATTTATTATTTACTGAAATTCAATAGCTTGAGAAGTCAGCGTCAGTACAAACGCCTGATGAGCGTTCCTATTTTTCTACATGTATAGGCTCAAACTGTGTTTCCGTACGTCATTCATGCATTTGCGCAGTTTGAGGCAAAACTATGTATAGGTTATTTTATGCCAAACACAGTAAAAGTAAAAGTACCCTGTTTTTTTAAAAAAGGATTTCAGTGATCCATCTGCTGATTTGCCTTTTGTTTCGCTGTACTTTGATAGTCGGATAGCATTAAAACAATGAAATGAAACCTGGTCCCGTGTCGAATTTTACTTTGAATTACCTTAAGCGGCATTGTTTTCATTCAGTCTGGTAGACCACATGTAATGGGTGAATCCAATATACAATAGCGATTTACATATGCAGTACTATATACTACTACTACTACTGCTACTTATTCTATTTGTCACCCACATTGCAGATTGCCAGTGGAATGGCCTATTTGGAGAAGAAGGGTTACATTCATCGCGATTTGGCCGCTCGCAACATCCTCGTGGGTGAGAACAACACCTGCAAAGTGGCCGATTTCGGTCTGGCCCGAGTGATCGCCGGGATTGACACCTACACGGCGAAGCAAGGCGCTAAATTCCCCATCAAATGGACGTCACCCGAGGCGGCTCTGATGGGTCGGTTCACCATCAAGTCGGACGTGTGGTCTTACGGGATTGTGCTCTACGAGATCATTACCCACGGCCAGGTCCCCTTCCCGGGAATGAACAACACGGAGACCCTGCAGCAGGTGGACTCGGGTTATAGGATGCCCTGTCCCGCCGAGTGTCCCCAGGCCATCTATAAGGTGATGCTGCAGACGTGGGACGCGGTTCCAGAGAATCGGCCCACCTTCGAGTTCCTGTGCGACTTTTTCGAGGACTATTTCGCCACCTCGGAGCCGAACTACAAGGCAGCGGAAGGACAACAGGCGGTGACTCCGCCGCACGTGACTGTCTGCTAGTTCACACAACCTTATGTCCTCTCCAAATCCAACGCTTCAGGGCTCATTGAAATGAGGTGCGTACACTGGTGAGCTTATAGTTCCTTTGATATTGTTGCTGTTGTGGTTATTAGTGTACACCGAACGCCCACTCACGCAAAGCAGCGGGCACGGAACCAGGAGGTATGGCGTGCAGACATCAATGAAGTCACCAACAGCGTCCCGCGCCGTGATATTTTACTACATTATTGTAAAGATTTAGAATGAAATGCACATGACCAGACACGCAAAAGGGAAGGAAGATCAGCAGATACTATACTCTATTAGTCTATAGCATTGTAAAGAAGGTTCTCTT
>JAUYWV010089655.1:0-15112 GCA_032274565.1 Nematoplana nigrocapitula | reverse complement strand
AGGCTCCCGGGTGGAATGCAAAACCGAAGGCTAGCAGCTTCAGTACAGATTCTGCGGTGAACACCACTACAAAGACGTACTCGATTTTTTCCTGAAAGAGAGGTGGAATAAGAAAAGTTGATTAACCGACGCCTGTCCAACCAGGGCAGAAATTAAAAGACTAATATCTGTAACTATTCTCATAGGATTCCGCCGTTACTCAAAACAGTTATACATGAATATGAACAAGAGAAATATCAAAATCTTTAGCATTGTCTAATTTAGCATAAGATGAGAAATCTGAAAATCGCACTATAGAGATAAACAACGGTTCTGCCACGTAAAGCGTCTGCTTCAAAGAAAACTCCCGCGAGTCACCCGAGAGAGAGACAGGAATTATTAGGAATACTAGTAAGTGCATTTTGGCAATCAATAAACCCTTTGTTCACTAACACAAAGAGGAAGCTACAGTTAATGTATTTCGGCAAAAAGAGGTAGAAAATTGATGGATCTGAAAAAATGAAAGGATATGTATTAATCATTTCAATTAGGAAGAGAGGAAATTTAACAGAAACTTGGCAAACACAAGGAATACAAAACAGTCAACCGCAGAGAAACTAAAAGGACGTATTTCATTTGAGAGCACAAAAACTATTTGGCAGAGATTTAGCGTTTTTAACAACTGACTAACTTAAGAAAATAGTTGAGCCGGAATGTCACAAAACAATTACTAATCATTATTTCTGAAGTATTGACGTCACTAAAAGGCCATCCGGCACGCCAATTGACTTCTTTCCATTTCCATTTGTACTATAGTGTAAATCTACACTTGATTTGCAAGGGAACTCTATCCACGTCTAGCCGTTTATAGTACTAAATATAGTAGTGCTCATTCAGTAATTTGTCATATTGTCATTTGTGTACATAGAGAGAAGTACACGACGTGACATCTTCTTGGGAGAAATAGAGATCGATATTGCATAAATACGTCGCGTGCGCACCCATCACCCGTATTTCTCCATATCTAGTCTGGGTAACTGCATCATCTCTTTGAACATCTTCCGCTACCTTTGAACGGTAACACCTATATAGTCGCAAGGTTATACGAACGAACACATCTGTTATAATAGTTCGTGAAAGTAGAGAGAGAGAGATTGGGAATTTATTTTAGCTATTCATTGAAGAGCACGCATGTTCCAGAGTTTTACTGCTTTAGAAGTAATTTGTTTAATACAGACAAGAGAACACCAGCGGCTCGGTGCAGCTACGCGTGCAAGTGTTGTTATGAATAAAGCACAACGCGCTCAAGTTAAGCATCAGTTGCTGTGCAGCGTGTTTTTGGCGCAGCGCAGCGCCGTAGTTTTGCTTGCAGAGAGAGAGAAAATCAATAGATCATCTTGGCCGAGAGTGCAGCTTTAAGTCAGATAGCAAGCCTGTGTGTGAATGAGTGAGTGAATCAAGACACGTTGGCTCGCGCTATCTCTCTGTCAACAAACTGACCAATCAGACATGTTATAGCGTTACGCGACCTAGCCATCGACCCAGCGACCCAGGAATCACATAGCTTTCTTAATAATATAGATCTAGTCTATTATGAAAGAGCCTACACACACTCGCACATACCAATGGGTACAATAGCTACAATAGCTCGTATTTGGCAATATATATTTTATTCATTTTTTAATTATCTCGAGATCTAAAGAAATCTACTTTTCCTATGCCCAAGTTCCAGTATGGTTATTGTGCTTTCTAGCGTACTACTAGGTTTACCCAAAGCAACACAACACAATCGCGGATCCCGTAATTTAAGACCATATACGTCAACATTTATTCATAGCTTTTTGGTTTCAAATTTGCAAAACTAACGAAATGCTTCCGAAACTTAAAAAACGACGATACCTTGACAATTAGGCTTCTCCACTTATTACAAAATCAGTAGGCAACACGGGCAGAGAATGGCGACGGAAACGTTGCGCCAACAGAGCTCTCGCAAGGGATATTGAGGAAGACTCCACCGATCACAATCGGTCACGCTGCATCATATACAGAGTGGGGAGGTTGACAGCATTGGCAAAGCCCGGATACACTGTCCAGCGAATGCTGCCTTACTACAACAAGACGAGACCACGGAGCACCTTTTTTCCACTGCCCGCTAACGTTCGCGAGAGATACAACATCCTCGGAATACCACCTCACGAGGAAGACTATATCGATAAATTAACCCTAAAAGTGGTCAAATTCCTGGAGAGGATCCCATAAGGCCTGGCACGTTGTCGATCAACATAAGAACAAAGAAAGAGAGAAGAAGAAAAAGACACGAATATTTCTTGGAATCGGATCGTCTACTGTTGTAATCCGCAGTCTATTCTGCTCTGGAAGATTCGCGAAGTTTTAAAAATATCCAAATCGTCAGTCATTTCAGTCCGCACTTGATTCCTTTATGAAGAAGTAAATGAATTTCTACTTCAATTGTTAAATAATTCATTTGACAGTTCAGCATTTGCCTCTTAAAAACAAATGTACATAACATATTTTACTAATTTCGCTCAGTGCATGTCTTCACCTTTTTTTCTGCCATTAATTACAGTAATTGCAATTCATTATGGTTTTCAAATCTCATTTATAAATAAAGCAATCAACACTGCGAATGGAGTCTACAAACTTCCCCAAAACACCAAACAATCATCTTCAGATTTACAAAAGAAATGCATGCTTTTTCAGAAAGTTCTTTACAGACTCTCTAATATGATTCTTTGGAAATTCTTAAGTTTATACACAAATGTTTCTGGAATATGGGCTAAAGCGAAATATGAATCGAACTAAGAACTTCGTAAGTGCAGCAAAAGCTAAAATGAATATAATTGTAAAACATTATATAAATGAATATTAATGCATTATAAAATCATTTCATTGTACAAAAAAGCCATTACTCTTTTGGTCGCTAGTGCATAGTGGCGTGAACGTAGGCTCAATGGCAAACAATTCACACTAAACACGGCGTACTTCATGAAATCATTATTAAATCACAAAAAGTAGTCTATGCGTCTTTTCGAGCAAGCATTTCATTCTGAGTTGCAACAAAAATAATATTATGTTCTCCTGTCAGACAGAAAATATTCCGGATATCCCACTTACAATATTGTTGTACACACATTTTAAGTCAATTTGAAGGATATGGGCTCAACCTTTGATTAAAATTTGAATGATGTTTCACTACTCGATTTTTAATTTTCAACCGTATGGGTGCCACAGATTCCGTTTTAAGGATCCGTTTTAGGCCTATTTAGGACTACCCAACCTATTTGTCACTTTTAAACCTGTTCTTGTTATCCGATTTTAATGAAATTTCGTGGAGATAAACAATGCCTTAGGTCACAGTGAAATCACCACTGATCAAAGTCATACTTCATGACACATTATACGCAAAATCTCCAAATTCCATTATATACTGATTCGAAAAAATTGTAATTAAAAGCAACTATGCATCTACGAAACCTATGTACAGCGCGCTGCCCGTCATCAAACAAACGCTATGGTTCTGTTTTTAGAGGGTCCTCTTAGTGACTATTGAAGACTGACAAATCCGTCATTTTATACCCGATATTGATATGCGAACTGTACTGCTTCCATGGAAATGGTCTCAGTATTTAGAGCTAGCGGACGCGTTTAATATTATCCCATAAATGGTTTGAATTTCAAATTTGAAAATAAAAGGATTTGAAATCTCATTCGCGCGTAGCCAAAACGTCATCCTGTTTAGCAAAACCAGGATTCCAAAATGACGACTTCCATAATTATGATGCCTCAAACCGGCTGGCATGTTAGACACTGGTACCAGACTGACTCTGTGAGTAGCCGACTTCGACTAAATAAGAGCGCAACCAACGGTTGACAACAACACTACTATACGCGCGACGAGTGACTGAGTGAGTGAGTGGATCTTCTCCGTGCAAGCTGCAGCAAATGGTGTCGTCGGAATGTGGTGGTGGTTGCGTTGCGGTGACGAGAAGGGAGAGTATAGAGAACGCGAAAATCGACAATTTGTCCCGGCGTCGGTTCCTACTGTAATGTCAATCAGATATGGGCAGCCGAATGCCGCGCGGGGTCCGTCCGCTCCTCGACACTGACACCTACTTCGTTCAATGCCGGCGGGAGAGGGGGAGAAATGTTGCGGGGGGGGGGGGATCGATGATGCTGCCTTTGGGATGCACAGGTCTACCTGTCTATATACCAACTTGCTTGCCTACCACCACCAGAAGCAGCGGTGGGAGAGGGTGAGTACAGTCTGCTAGGAAGAGCAGGAGCAACAGACACCAGTCGTCGTTTGGCAGCGGTGGGAGAGCAGAGGCGAGTGGAGAGAACGCCAAAGAGAGGGAGAGAAGATAGAGGAGGGGAAGAGGAACCCAGTCAGCCAGCGAGGCAATCCGACTAACCCCGCGCCGACAAAGGTATGGAGAACAATACTCCCCAGTCAGGGAAGTTGGCAATCAGATCTGCGAACGTCACTTGCAATTAGGACCCACTCGGTTTGAAAATGGTTCGCACTGGATTGCTTCCTTAAGCTTGCTGTTCCGCAGTTCTCGCGGTTTATAGAAGCATACTAAAATAGAATTTCAGACAAAAAAATAAAAGCAGAAAAGTATGACCCACCCTTCATTGCAGCGAAACAAATTCTAATAATAGTTGACCACTGACATCAGTTTTAATATAAATAATTAAGTTTTCTATAACAAAACGGATGATCCTATGAGTTCTATTCCCAGTAAATAACTCGTCAATATGTCGAGGTAAAAATGAGACATTTCGTCTGAAAAGTACAAAACCAAGGGTAGAGAGAATTCGGGCCTGACAGCCCCAGACAAATTACACAAAGTCTCAAATGACAAAACAATATGAGCATTATTTGCAGAAATAATGCCTAATTGATGAGCATGTCAGACAAATCCAAGAAAAAAATGTTTAAAGATTTGGGAAACTTCACGAGAAAGCCGAGAATTTTAATTACCGTTTTACTGTTCGTGAAAAAATATTCTAGCCTGTCTTTGGTCATTAGAAGATGTAATAAAGTAGATCTCTGATTTATAATGCTAGCTGACGGTTCTAATTTACCCGTAGACAAGGCGTAAACGAATGTAATTTAATCAAACACATAACTTAATTAATTTTGATTTGTCACTTTCATCTATTCCCTCTTCCATGTTTCAAGTCGTTTTGATTTTATAACATACACTGGTTGATCCAATTAGTCTAATTAGGTAGCTGAAGCTTGCATGAATAAACAAGGCATTCACAACTATATGATACATTGGATATGCACACAAAAAAGTAAACCAAGCTTCGAGTGACACCAAAAAAATAGTTTTAAACAAAAATGTTTACTTAATTAAAAAAATGTTTCCACGAAATTTGAAAAGTATAGAACTTTTTAGTACGAGGCCGGTTTTTTGCTTCGAACGAACAAAGCGACCGAGTAACGAAAAGCTGTCAAGTATACTGAAATGTTGTTTTTTAATTTCACGAACGATATTTTTCACTACATTATATCTTAAATGCAGTCAGTTTATACGAAATGTGTTAAACGAATTGAAATGAGGCCGCTGAGATGCACGTAGTTTGCTCATTGAATTTATCCATTTTCTGCTAAAAATACTCCAACCTTCTACTGTTGACATAATGGAGGAATTCGAACGGTCAGTGAAATCAACGAAAAGATATGCCGGTACGTGCAGGGCACAATTCGCAGAGAATATTGTGGAACATAGTGAAAGGCCATTAGGAATGCACTATATATTAATAAAATATTTAGCGAAATCTTCCGAGGGACACGTTTTACGAGGACTGCACTTTGTGGTCTATGCGTCCAATGTTCAATTATAAACAGCAAAGTTTGTATGGACAATGGTTCCTAAGCAGATAAAATCATACGAAGCCAGTTACAAGAGAAAAGTAGCAGTATAGGATGGTCGCAATTTAACCAAATGGTCCACACATATGCCAAGTGCCTAACCAAGATGTCTTGAAGCCCAGTGGTCCTCGTAAGGACACCGTGTGCGTAGAGGCACTGGAAGTTACACGATTGTCCCCAAAAGAAGGTGATCAAGTGAGGTGAGGGTTAGTTACACTCTGCAGGTATTTACGAACCCACTCAATCACAATCTCAAAGATGTTTTAAATACTCCATGGCAATGTAATAAGTCAGACTGCTATCATAACAGCGCTAAGGACAGCCAAAAAGCACCTTTAAAACATCGTTTAATATTGCCTCCTTGGTTTTCAAGGGATACATTGTTGGTATCCTTGAATAACCCGAGGCTTAGTTGGTGCTGTCGCACTTTTTCGCTGCTTTTCTAACACTTCAATAACTTTCTTGATAACAGCAGCCTTGCAATCGGCTCTTCATCTTTATATTCGTAACGCACTAATAGCGTGATCTCACTGTGCAAAATGATTGTGGACATGTGCACGCGCCACAAGGTGAATTTTATACATGGTGACGGGATTTATCATACAGCAAAAATTCAATGTGAAAATTCCGTACCCTGGCGTTTTGGATTTTATACACGCATTATTTATTATCCATCGATTTATAAAGCGGCGCCTACCGTAAACCCTTTTCAGGACCACCAATAAAGTTAATGCCCATTTTATTCAATTGTAGAAACTGGAATTTTAATAAATTTAGTTAGAAATTTCAAGAGTTGGCTGTTTTTAGCACCTTATTGTGTATGTTATAGACATTTTTCAATTTTAATTTATTGTTAGGGACCATCTATAAAAAGTTGCTTATAGACTAAACTCACTGTTTATATGATTCCCTCTAGACTGACATGAGTGAAGAGGCAGAGGTATCAGCTATTGAAGTGGTGGTAACTGGTGGCCCAAGAGCAAACAAGCGAGTTCAGGAGACAAGTTAGTGCAGTAAAGCAGTATTTTTTCCTAATGGAAATGTGTCCAAAGGTTTGTTTATCCTTTCTCCTTTTCCATTCAGTACCGGGTATGTTTGAAACTTATGCAAAGCAGAAGTGTCTGGAAAGGCCTACATTTGAAGGGATTCCAATAGTCTACAACAGTCCGCATACCAGTAATGACAACCAGTGGGATGAGGTCGAACTAAAGTAAGTAATTTTAATACATATGGGGATTTTGAATATAAAACTTTCATGTCATTTCAACGCAATTTCTGCACATTTGTTGTAGTACTGATGGCGAATACTTGCTTTCTCAATCCAGTGGGGCACTTCCATCTGCTGAGTGAGTTTCTGTGACCATGTTTGACTATTTATATTAGAGAAGAAATACACAGACACTGTCAGACAAAATAGTGATAATTACTAAAATCACATTATCTATTCTAGCTCATCCTAGCCTCTTTAGATTATTGTCCCATGAAGAGTTTCATCCTTTGAAATATGTTGGATTTTTTATACAGTGATCTTTACATTTTGTTTAAGAAAAACTGCACATTAATATTTAAAAGAAACTGATTTGACATAATGTCTTTGATATGATCTTTTGAGTGCAGTTTTAACCGTGATTTTTCTAGTTCGAATTTAGGCATTGGTTAGATTTTCATAAGTAGAATTTAGCCATTGCTTAGATTTTCATTGGTAAAATTTAGGCATTGGTTAGATTTTTATAAGTAGAATTTAGTCATTGCTTAGATTTTTATAGGTAGAATTTAGGCATTGCTTAGATTTTCATTGGTAAAATTTAGGCATTGCTTAGATTTTTATTTGATAAGATAAAGGCATTGGTTAGATTTTTATAGGTTGATTTTAGACATTGTTTAAACTTTTATAGGTAGATTTTAGGCATGGTTTAGAATTTTATAGCTAGAATTTAGGCAAAAATTACAATAAAAATACACATTTGCTAAAAGTCTCATATCATAAAGCACCTCACTGTTGGGCTCATTTGACAACCTTAGCGACAATACTGAGATAAAATTCCACATAATTCACACAGAGCTTGAAGAAATATTTCACTCCCAAAGGCAGGCACTGCGAAGGCGGAGTCCCAGTTCTATGCTAGATTTGCACATTCACTCTCTCTGTAATGGCTCTTTGTTGATCCTTGTTGTCCAGGATGCAGTTCAAAGGGAACTTTCTATCCGACGAACTGGCCACCGACTACTTCGAGTACTTTCGGGATAACTTGCCCTGGGTGCAGCGAACGGGGAAGTTCAGAGGGAACGAGTATCTAGAGCCGCGCATGACCTGTTGGTACGGTCTGCCCTACGCTTATTCCTCTGTCAATTGGGAGGCGAATGAGGAGTGGGATAAGCGGCTGGAAGAACTCCGTGATCGGTTGTCCGAATTTGCTGGTGAGAGACCGGTGGTTTAGATCGTCGGTGCACCCCACACCACTCGTTTTGCTTGCCCTGTGCATTTTCTTTGTGGTCGTCTTGGTGTCTCATTTTTACGAGACCATTGCTCAAATATATAGTCGTTATTTTCTAGCGCTCAGAACACCCCTGCACTTTAGAGTGCTCACATAAGTGGGGACCAGCTGGGGAGCCAAATAGAAGTAGCAAGGTGGAAAAGGAGTGGGTAAGATCAAATTTTATCTGATGGTTTTTAGGGCTGAAGTTGGTTGGTTGGGATTACCCGACCCCTTCCGGAGAATGGGGGGGGGGCAGCGCGCTGCCGCCCAGACCCAGTAACCGGGCAATTCCCCACGGCCGTCTCCAAGTGAGGCCCAAGGTCTCGCCAAAGATGGCAAGGCGGAGAGCCGAAGAAAAGGGACAAGAAAGAAGCATATGTGAAAGGTCCCGCTGGCTTTTTCCGCAGGAAGTGCAAGAGAGTGAATCGGATTGACCAATCCGGTGGAGGTAGGATTCAAGGAGGGTAGAGTGCCCATTGCAGCGAAGGCGTGAAAGCTCGTAACGGGAAGAACGGGGAAGGAGAAGCTCACCCGGAGAGTTTTGGGATTCTGGTGGTCTAGAAGTTTGTTGCGAAGAGTAGATCGCCAGGGGGAAAGAAGAGAGTGGTGGATGAAAGAGGAGGAGGCAGAATGAGAGATTGGAGCGTTGAAGGGAGAGGTGGCGCCGGTCTTGGCTAAGGAGTCGGGCCTGTCATTGCCCCGAAAGGATGAATACCCCAGAATTCATTGACTGTTTACTGTTACACCCATGCCGTCGAGTCGTTTGAGGGAGGACCAGTGGTTGGAATGAGAAGAAGGGACGACCCCGAGATCAGAAGGGATAGGGATAAAAGAGAGTCAGAGAGTCCTCGCCTGTGAGTGAGGCACGTGCAGCGGCATACCATAAATCCGCAAAGTGAGAAGTGGACAAACGTGGACCAGACTCTGCAGGAATTGACGACCTCCTCTCATTGATTTATAAAGTACTCCATGGCATTAATAAATGTCATACTGTACCAGAACTGCGCAGGTTGCAGTTTTCTGCGCAATATCCGAAGAGATATGCATGGGTTATATGCAATCCAGGGGATAAACTGTTCTACCATATCATCGTTCGTCCTTACACTTCTCAGATGGCATGGTGTTTTTTTGCCAAAGAAGACTTAGTATCTATAGTGACACTCGACAATACTGCACCTATCATTGGTGAATCTTTCGCGAAATTTTATTTTACAAAGTATTCAGAGCCCTGTTGGCCTACATTTGGGAAAGTATTTTCGTCTCCTATGACTGCATGCTGCAGTTTCACGTAGTAGATGTCGACAAGGCAGAAAACGCAACCCTGACTTAAACCACTTGATGAGAAGACACGTGCACTCTACAGTTGTCATTAAATATTTGTGATACACCATTATCTCCCTCTGGCAACTATTCAATGTACGGGGAAGATTTCTGCATCGTTTCCAATTAGGATATCAACCACAGTATGCAAATACAGTTTACCTGTTCTGATATAAATAGATTTTTCTAAAATACAGTCATTTTTATCGGAAATCAGCATAAAATAGTGTGTGCAGTTTAGCTTTTATTAGAAAAACATTTCAGTCTTGTAAACACGAGGATTTGTCACCTATTAATTGATTAAATTTTATAATCAATAAGAGGACACACATGATTGCAGCAATTTTGCAATTTATCTGCACTTAGAGATCCAGAGGATGAAAAATGGAGAACAAGTATCGTATCGAAAGTGAGGCAACATGTAAGGAAATGTATTTTGAGGGAACGAGTAAAGTTTCTATAAAAATTGCGGTTGTAAGAAAGCTAGTGTAAGACATTTTTATTTTAAACAAAACAACCGATATTGGAGTTTCAAAAAATTTGAGAATCTTTGGACTTCCAGATGAAACGCTGAATGGAGTTAGCAAGTGATTGGCTATTGGTAACTGCATAACGAAGTTAATAAATAATGTTTATTAATAAGTTCTGTTGTTCAGTCCTCTGCGCCATGTTGTCTCATTGTTTCAGTTCTCGTAGATTTTTTAATGAAAAGTGTACATATTCGACTATACGAAAAACAGTAGTAACATAACTTTTTCTAGTCCTATAAGGTTGAATGTTTGCCGTAAGAAAGCATTTTATCCCTAAATATCAGTTAAATACTGCAAATAATAATGTCATGTTTATTCAAACCATTCACATGTAGGTCAAGGTGACATTTCATATAAATGAAGTCATTTGGATATCACCAACAAAAGAGTAAGAAGAGTTACCTTCAATGGATTCACGGGCAACGAGGGGACTGCTATACTAGAAATAAATTCTAGAGGAAAATTTCAGAAGAGCGACTGACCTGATCGGCGCCTGAATTGACTGGCACTTGAACTAATTAGACCGGGATTACCTTTACTTTCTCCTCAGAACTACTTCCTGTCCTTAACCCTCAATGCGATTTGTCCACGAAAACTCTCGTCTCTCTCTCTCTCTCTGTTTCTTCTAACCCCTAATATCTCACAGAGCTCATTCGCCTTGCCTGTTCAAACCTTCACTTCTTCTGTTATCATTTTTCAGTCTACCTCGACTAGGTTTCCGAGCACTCTGACCTCACATGTGATGAATACGCTCATCATAGTCTCGATCGTTATAGCTACACTTTTATTTCAACACATCCCTCATTTTACTCTTTTCTTCTAACATGACCAACTCTGTGCTCGCCAAAATTATGCTATATTTGTCGTTGTCTTAGTTTTCAAATCAAATCATGAAATAGGTAGCTTCCGTTTTCCTCTCTGACGCCGAATTGAAAATTGCAAGGTTTTGTATCTCATGCTACTTTTTGTTGTTTCCAGAAACCGACCTCGGAATTGCAACGTGCCATCCAGTTGGGCATCCACATAAGTGTCAGTATGACTCAGCAAAAGCCCAATCGGGACGTCCTACTGCGGGATTTCGGAGTAATTGAGACTGTCCACTTCCCGCGCGAGGGCGGCAAAACTACTCCGGCCCACAACCTGAGTGATTTCCGGTTCAAGACCTACGCACCGACCGCATTCCGCTTCTTCAGAAACCTTTTCTGTGTGGACATGCGAGACTTTTTGGTTAGTGTTATGAATCGACTAAAATTCGTGATAGGGCGAAAGTATCTTAGGGCCGAATTTTAAAACTTTCCCCGAAATGTTGAGGTCGACCTCAACATCCAGCCTTCCTCCAAACGTTTGGGTGGTTCACCTCAGCCTTAAAATTATCGTCCTCGAAAACACTTATTATACCTTTTGGAGGAAGACTCGAAAAAGGTTCTTACCTCCCTCGAACCTTCCTCAACTGTTATTTGCATACATTTCGATTATGTAATTACATGACTAAGACAGAATAAGACGCAGTAAGCGTATTGAATTAATAATACCAACGAGAAGGATTCAGATTGCCCAAATACCATTGATGAATACAATGAACGAGTCACGATGTCGTTTTTCATAAGAGGTCTTCTTCCAAATTTACATGGATTTGAGCATATTGTAGGTACCCTAAAAAATAAGCAACGTGTTAGTATACAATGTTTTCCATCATTATAGAACGACATTTTACTATCATGTTACTTCCTTCTGAAAAGCACTAACTATTTTTTTATATAAAAGCAATACGCTTTCTAAAAATAAATATAAGACAAAATTTTAAAGTATTTTCCTTATAAAATTTGAACTAGAAATTTCCTCATAAATTTTTATTTACTTTATTTATATACATATATGAAATCCTTATGATATTTTTTCTTGATTTTTATTTTTAGAATTTTTAATTTTCAGTTTTATAAATAAAAAATTCTGCTGATTTTTTAAAATTATTTATATTTAGAAAACATCTTGAACATATTAAATAAATTTAATTGATTTATTTCCTTATAAGTATGTTTCCTTACAAAATTTTCATAATAAAATATGCCTTAAAATATTTTTGATGAAAGTTTGTATTTTAGTAAATTATCAGAATCTCTTCTAACCACCAGCATGATGTCATCTCCCTAAGTGGGTCAAGGACTTTGATTGGCATTAGAGAAAATATTTCCTCTATTTGCCCTGAAGTTTCAGGATTTTAGAAACTTCCAACCCTAGTTCTTCTTTCATTTTAATATTTTCTGTTCTCCTACCAAACCAACAGCTATTATTCGTCAACTTCTCCCATTCTTCTGTCTTTCTTGATAAGCTTCTGTTCATGTCTACTCCTCTGTATTTAGAAACCAGACTTTGTGAGATATCTTTTAAAACTAGTTTTCACAAACTGCGCACTTTCTTTAAGACAATTTCATTGATTAAAAATCATTTTGAGTAAGTGGTCTCTCTCGTATTTTTCTCCTCTCTGTTTCCTTCGGGAGATCGGGCGCTGTCAACGCGTCTTCTTGACCAGGAATTACAACTCCCTTCATTGTATCGCTTGTGCTCTACCATAAGTTTCCTTGAGTCGCATCCGAGCCTCCACACCTCATTCATCTCAGTTATTTCTGTCAACTCGTCGCTTGTCTATAATTTTGGTCCGTCATCTGATATTCTCGACCTCAGGTGGCACCCGGCCAGCATTGCTTGGATATTGTGGCTCTCTAAAATATTAGGAATTCAAATAAGTTTTGTGGAAAAGTAACGACAAAATTGGTCAGTTTCACAGGTTGATGCAGGAAACGAAAAAGTTCAACCAGTGTTTATAACACGCTATTAGGCGTTATGCGTTATGCGAAGATGAATTTAGTGAATTATTTTTACTTAACAAATCTGTTGTTTGAACTCTGGAGAACGTATTCCCGTTGTTTAACCCTATCCATACGGGGGGGGAGACGAATCAGCCCCCCTGTTTTATTTTGCTGCCATTGTTATTTGAAAAATCGTGTGATCTCCAGCTTTCATGAATTTTCCTAACTTTATGTTTAACAACTTTTAATAATATTTTCATCTTTGTTATCCCACATGAGGTTTGCTATAGGCCTCTAAAGTAGGTGACCTCCATATTTTTTAGTTCATCTAATTATAAGTGAAAATAACAAAATGTATAAAATCCATAATTGTATTTGAAGATATCTGGATATGTCATCATACACAATGAACCACTAACACGCACTATAATATTCAGACACTCAGTACTTTATTATATAGTTAATTATTTCGATTAAAATTGAAAAAAATGTTTCACTTTTTTCGATGTACTTTAAAAATTAAATTAGCTGTAACTTTTATATTTTTTATAAAAAAAATTATAAGCTAAGTCATCTGTAGATCATTTTGATTTAATTAGGTGCCAATTTTCATCACTATAGTACACTCCTAAGGTAGATTTCAACAGGGGGCCCGAATCAGCCCCCCCCCCCCCGGTAGCTGGCTGCGTTAAATAACCCGGTATGGATAGGGTTGATGAACATACAAAAATCTATCTTGTATAATAGCCAGTCAGTAAGTCTGAAATTCAATCTCATGGTTCAGGATTCGTTGTGCAACCAAGAACTGCGCGAATTGTCCAATCCGGGCGCGAGTGGTTCGATATTCTATATCACCTACGATGACGAATTCATCATCAAAACAGTACAGCATAAGGAGGCCACTTTTCTCCAGGAGCTCCTACCCGAGTACTACATGAATCTGACCCAACATCCGCGGACTCTCCTCCCCAAATTCTACGGCCTCTATTGTTATCAAGTGAGAGGCTTCTCTGATTTTCCATCTTCCTATTAACGTGTTGGCTCTCCGTGTTATTTTGTCTGTGAGTGTATTCGATTTAATGGGTGGGTTTTATAGGGATACTTTCACTTTTCTAAGGTCAGGAGGTTTTCTGATCTCAGTAGGTTCACGGATCAGGACTTTCTGCGAACCCTGAGTTACATTTTCCAGAGAATTTTGTATTCAATGTTTACCGGGGTGAGAATTGTTTGCATTAAAACAGCAGAATATATACATTTCTTTTACTGCAGTTCTCTTTTTAAATTTACTTCCGCCTTGGTAGAAGTATTCTCTTTTTCTGCTCTCGTGTTTAGGGATTAATTTGCGATTGACAAGCACTAAATTTATTGGCAGAGAAAAATCGAGAGAAGAGAGAGAGAGAGAGAAAGGAAGAGAAACCGTAGAAGGTCCCAGAGAACGCAGCACTTCGCCTGCGGGAGCAGAAAACCCTCACCTCACCGCGAGAAGGCGGCTGTATGGGGGCTTAGAAAACAGATCGTTGTCTCCCGGTGATAAATGAGGTACTGGCCCAGTAGGGGCAATGCCCCGACCTTCCCCTTAACCACCAGTTCCGTCGGAAAAACTCTGGGTCCCTTAAGGGCAAAGCCCAAAGAATCCAAAAAAAAATGTTTGCACTATACTACTCCACAAATTGAAGTATAGTATAGTGCAAACATTGATATATATCAATTCTTTATATAAAAAGGGACATAATTAAATAATAAGCCGAAGCAGAAATCATTCTTGAAATGTATTTATTTAGTACAATAACATATAAACAATAAAAATACTGTAGATCAGTAATACAGTTGGAAAAAAGCAATTTGTCCAAAAATGCACATGTGAGGTTATAACTTTCATAGTCATTTACACATGTGAGGTTGTAAGCCGACAACGACGATATGCGGAAAATCCCCATTACAATGTTGTATGAGTGGAGTAAAGACCCGTGTATAATGTTGTTAGTGCTATGGTCAATGTGCGTAAACTAAACAAGATGTACCAGATGATAATGCAGGCAAAAATCGGAAACATTTATTCCATTGTTAACGTTTTCGACAACAACAGTTGTCTTC
>JAUYWV010089644.1:0-15114 GCA_032274565.1 Nematoplana nigrocapitula | reverse complement strand
ATGCTACGCCAATGGGTAACATAGGAAAAATAGCCACGAGATACAATTTTGATTATTGAGAGGCCCACAACAGAAAATACCCCCAAAAAACATGTTTTTGCTGCGATGCTAAATCAATATGCTTAAGAAATTTTAATTCTCCAGTAGTCTGATTGATTCAAAGATAAATCAATAAATTTGAATTCTGCAGATGCTGCGATTACTAACACTATACGGGTAATCCTACTTGTGACTTTAAATTACGCTTCATAATGTAAAAAGTTTAAAGATGACAAATATGAATGGAAATATCCCAACTGCACCCGAAATGGAATGAGCGTTTACTATTTGGGCCATCTGAAGAAAACTACCAAAAATCGTTCTATTTAAATACATATTTATGTTTCAACTCTAGGACAATCGTACTTATCTCCCACACTAGTAAAATACTTTTCCAAAAATTTTACATCATCCAGGAAAACCCACGCGAGCAAGTAGGCTTTAGAACAGTAAGGCGGACATGGGATCCCATCTGGAACATCAGAAGAATCATGGAAAAGTTTATTCAGAGATAGACTACAGCAAGGCCTTTGATTGTGTCGATCACGAATACATCTGGTCTCTTCTCAGGAATATATGAGCATCTTGGAACAGATCATCCACCTTCTCAGGAGTTTATATAAACCAACAGGCAGGCATAAGAACATAATTCGGCACGACAGGTGTTGACATAGAAAAAGGAGTCAGGCAGGGGTGCATCCTCTCACCCACTCTTTCAACGCGTATATCGAACAGCCAACCTTGATCAGCTGTAGGAGGGGATGTCTATCGGTGGACACAAATCAACAATCTCTGGTACGCTGACGATGCAAGTCTGCTGTCAAATACTCTGACGGGTCTGGAAAATATGTTGAAAGCCGTGAAACATTCGAATGAGAAATGAGGCCTACGCCTTGACGTGACAACAAACGAAATCTTATCGACAGATAATCCTAACCAACAAATGAAAATCGGCGGAGAAGAAGTGAAGATGTTTGACGAAATAATTTTTCTAGATTCACTGTTAACGAAAGTTAGCAAGTCAGAGCTGGAGATCAGGTGCAGACTTGCAATGGGAAGAAATGCAATGATTAGATTGGAAGTGATCTGGAAGCACAAAGACTATAAAGATATTACTTGTCAAAACCGTAATATTCCCAAATACAGCGTATGCCAGAGAAGCTTGGACAGTCACAAAAACGATAGAAAAAAGTGCCTTCGAACTTTGAGTAGTATGGAGAAGAATGCTAAGAATCCCATGCATGGAGAGAAGGACCAACAGAAGTGTGCTCGACGAAATTCAACCGGATATCTCCCTCAGCTACTCTGGCCAGATCATCCGAAGATATGGCAACAACTTGGAATAGTTGGTTATGCTTGGCATGGTAGAACGACTAAAAAGACAAGACAGGCCGCAGTTACGCTCGTTGGACACTATCTCTCGAGAGATACCGACAGAAAAATTGGGGACTTGGTGAGGGAGGAGGCTGGCTGGCTGGAGATGTCTTGTTCGTGTGGTCACCAGAAGTCGAACTCGACTTGATGGCAGATGATTATTTGTATTTTTATATTTCCTCTTTTAAACAGTTTCAGATTTCATTCCTGTTGTTTGACTGTTTTGACTGTAAAGAGAAATTGCACTATTTATGCAGTACACATACTGCTGGGGGTGCCAGAGTGAGTGGCAGACGTCGTAACCACTCAGATGAACTTCTATTTGTTTAGACCACTTTGCTGAACAACATTCAGGTTGAAATAAAAAACAATGATGCAGGCCAAAAGAATGAAGCCTGATGGATCGATAGGAAAACTTTCGGTCTCATAGCTTTAATTAAATACAAGATGCCTAAAACTGAACAACTATCTGACTGTGATCATGGACGCGTGCTCAAACTTCCCATTGATGATAACAGCTGCCGTACCAGCACAGAAGTAAATCTTTCTGAAGTTGCCTAAATTTACTGGTCATTCCACCAGGGCAATCTAGACTTGGTCGATCTATTTATTTCAATATATGTAGCATCGTTTTCGCAAATCTAGTCTCTTCTGAATTCACATGTCATTGGGTTAACGAGGAAATCATTTTTCAAATGCCAAAACAAAACACAGGCTAACACATATTTATTCTATTACAACAACGTAGTAGGGCGACATACAGACCACGAATCGGACTCCGGACAGAGGGAGTGTGAAGAAGAGTATGAAGACGTGGATCACATCGTCCTGCAGTGTCCAACCGGTATAACGCAACTGGCCGACCTTTTCAGAAAACCGGGCTATGCGGCCGAGTTGTGGCGATGGTTTTGCAAACGGGAATGGTTACCCCGGCGGACATCGATGGTGCTACAATAGTTCATGAGTTACAACAACAAGAACAACAATTGTCTTCATCAGACAAAGTTCAAAATGTAAACACAATTACACGAACATTATTGATACACTAAAACACAAATATAGGGTAAGCAACAGGAGAACTAATAAAATCTTTAAAGAAAACTGGCTACCGGATCTATACAATTGAAAGTTAAGAGTTGTTTAGACTTTATCTCAAGGGCATCTTTTATTTTAGCCTGAAAATCATACTTGGCGGAATCAATGATGGAAAAAAATAATTTTTAAGACTACAATTATTGAGTTTGGTTTGAGAAGCAATCACGTAGTTGATCAGATTACAAAATTCGAATGCAATATTTCACTGTCGCAGATTTAAAAGTGTGCCATTTTACATTCTTAGAATGGAATTCCACAATATTAAACACAACAAGGTTTTATCTGTATGATAAATAAAATTTTTTCTGAAAAGACAAAGGCAACACAAGAAATAATTAATATTAATATTAATAATAATAATACTTTGATTTATTCTAAAGCAAATTGCAAAAGGTTTACCTTATAGGTTGTCCGAAGGCAGATCTTAGCTGACCGCCAGATCAGAGACAAATATAACATTTGATACAGTAAATAATAACACACAAAGCGAGCAGAGTATTGTAGATTTTCAGTCTCAGAAGAAACTAACAAAAGATTTGTTTATAAAACAACAACTCTCTTGACACACATCGTACAGCTTTAAAAAAAACTTATTGAACACGAGAAAAAATGCATGATGTTATGGAGTCAATGACGCAAATATTTTGCAATTATTATTATTTAGTAATATTCTTCCGCTTTCTCCTTATGTTCTCCCCTGTTCTTTATTGCAGATAGCTTTTTTTCTATTACTTAATTTTCATATTATAAATCACAGCATTGGTTTCTAGATGTAAGGTACTGTATGTCTTAGATTTCCACTATAAGTTTGTGACTAAGCTGTTTATGTCCTGAGTAATACAGCTTGTCATTGAGGTATTATATATAATTAAATAGTTTTGTGACTTATTAAAAAAGTCCAGTTTCGTCTGATCGTGGACTTTTAGTGTGATATGTGATTAGTGTGATATAGGGATTGGTCTTTTCATTATTACTTTCAATAATCTGTTTTGTTTGCATAGCAAAATTTGAAGGTGTCCTTGTCTTATAGAATGTAGAGATCAGAGATGTCTTTGAAAAGTTTAGTCGATTGATTACCGACTCCAAATACAGAAGGTTATGACTCTGCGGACAAAATATATGTTCCAAAAATTCGCATTATGTAAAGTTTCAGCGGTGCGCATAGCATATAAAACCAGTGAACTATTTATGAGCAGGACTGTATGCAGACTCAGGGTGTCCGGTTGCTCTGACATAGTTTTTTTAAATCTAGCAGTTACAGCAGTGTTTTAACCCTTCTAAAAGTAAAAGTCAATATAGCAATAGAGACGCTTTATAGGTTGAATAATTAATCGGCGTTTATTTGCATACATAACTGGAAGCATTCTGCTTGACCGCCCCGCCATAGACTGAACAGAGAGTGTGTTTAAAATTAGCACTTTGACACCATTGGCTGGCAGCCTGCAATGCATATATCTGTGTAATTGTTGACTGAAAGAAATTTTATATTCTGCTGCACCCATGCGAACTGCTTAATTTAAGGACACTGTCAAATCGAGGTTGCACATTTTCAAGTATTATGTATCATGAAATGATCAAGCAATGGTATGGCAATCTGAAGAAGTGGCTTCTCAATAAATGTAGAAAAATTGTAGCTGCTTCCCTATCGGAACATCATAAATTTTCGTTTAAAAATAGCGGGCAAAACATAGTAAACATGTTATCATTTCCATGTGCTGTATATATATATATATATATACTGTATATGTACCGTGTCCTTCTAAGACGTAGGTGACCATACACTTCCACAAATCTATCTCCTTGCGGGTTTTCAACACATTTCAGTCAAGCTTTCCTTCAGTTCCTCTGGTACTTGCCCCTACATCCATTTTCTAATTATTTTCATGTCATTCTCTTCCTCTTTTTCCATCAATCATGCCTGTTATAATTTCTAATAGTCGTTTTATTAACTTTCTTTCTTCTCCTGCTCTTTTTAGGATTTCTTTATTTGAAATGTGGTCTACCCAGGATAGTTTGAGCATTCTTGCCAAAATCCACATTTCAATGACTACAAGCCGACTTTCCATCCGTGATGATATCGTCCAACATAAGTTAGAATAGAGTAGACATAACAGCGTAGAATTGTTTTCCTTGTTCCAATCGCCAACTTTCTATCTCTCAATACTCTCTTTAACTTCTGAAATGACTGCTTTGACATGCGTATCCTTCTCTTGACTTCCGAGTCATATTTGCTATTTTCACTGATCAAACTTCCTAGATAGTCAAAAGATTTCATTTGTTTAATGTTGACTTCATCGATTTTTAGCTGACATTTCTGATGCTCTTGCTTGCTTATCCCCATACTCTCTGTCTTATTGTCATTGATAGTAAGACCCTTCCTCTTACTCTCTTCCACTACTTTTCTAAGAGGCGCTGTAGCTTTTCTTCAGACTGAGCTAGCTATTAGTACGGTATCATCTGCGTAACGTAAGTTGTTCAAATTAGGTCCTCCAATGATAAAACCCTCCAAGTCCACCAGTTCCCTTAAGATCATTTTGATAATAGATCTGGGGAGAAAAAGATCCCTGTCGGACGTTAGTGTACATACAAATTATGTTTATTCTTGCTGCATATATTTCTTCCAATTATTATTGATTATTTTATACTTATAATATTGCTTACATTTCCGCATTCTATTTTCCAGCGACAGCAGCCTAGTAAGTATCGAGATAATTTAGCAGTATATATAACGACGTTTACTGTAATAACCATTATGCTTACCTAATCCATCATAACTTGAGTTAACTTTAGATTAGTAAATTCAAATGCGATCCCTAACAAATAATCCCGGTCAGTAGTAGAATAACTGTAACAAAATCTGTTTGCCTTGCCCCCCGGTTTTGATAATGGATCCCCCTCCTTTGCTCGTGTCACTTATCAATGTTACATGATTTAAACGAATCACCTCGTCTACCTGAAGTTTGCAGTTGGTAATTGCCAATTGTCTGACCATGCTATATGGTTGTACATGTAAAATTGAATATATGAAAACTGGTGCAATCTACACAATTTAAACAATATCAGACTCACATATTTTTAACCAAATTAATTGAATAGGTTTGTGAGCTACACGTAGGAAAATGGCATAGAATTAATCTTTCCTCATATCGATTATATTAAAAAATACCGGTATGTGCCATAAAGGCGCGCCGGAAGTTAACCGATTCCTTAGATTCCGATTCGACTCAGATTTTCAGAAAAAATACAAATTTTTCATGTTCAATTTGATTTATCACTGCTTTTTCGGTGACTGGCATGTGGTGTTAGGTATTTAGAGTCTATTTAGAGGTACGGTTAGTGGGTTTGAAATTGGTAGGGCGTCCGGAAAAACGTATGTAATTCATTTCATAGCAAGAGCAGGTATTACTAACGCACAAGTTCAAAGCAGGTGTTTTCTAAACTGTTTATAGTTACACATATACAATATTGAAGCAGTCGAATATGTGACGTGTGAAATGAGTTGTGTGGAACTATACAGTAGTTCTTTCAAAAATAGAATTACTCACACACTGAATAGTGACATTAAAACAATAAACTTCAGCGTCGCCGAGTGGACACCTATTTCTTCAAGAGGTGCTTCGAGACGCATCGGACACTCCCTGAATCCGGATGCAAAGTTTCCGACTGGTACGCACTTTTAGAATTGATTGGTGCAATTTTCCGAATGATGCACATTTTTCGAAACGCTCGTTTAAAAATGGGGGGGGGGCTGACTATGCTCCAGCCCGGTTCCGGCGCCTCTGTCATATACTAGTCTTATCAGAATTTAATTTAAAAAATGAAATTGCTCTGGTTGTTCTTCATCTTGCAAGGATCTACCTCCAATCATGACAACCATTTGTAAACAGCTGATCTTGAAGGATACAGTTTGGGAAAAGCAGCTTGCAAACGTTGTAAACTTTCCTGAAGTGCTATAATCCACTTTTGCAACCATTGATATCATTGCTATAAAGAGTTCGTTTGTCACTATCATGATGTATAAATTATTTCTGCAGACCAAATTAATTCAGCGACTTTAAAATTTGAAATTCAAATTATGTTAGAACTATATGACATTTGATTTTTCGAAACATACAGTGTGTGGCAAAATGATCTGACACATTTGTAGGTTTGATAAAAGCAAATTAGAATAAATAATGAAAATAGTGTTTTTTATTTTTCCAATGTACATATGATGTCATTCATTTTATTTCGTTTTAAAAATTATATCAGTCAAAAGTTTGCCGTTATTGTATATTATATTAAATTAGCTGTATTCTTAGAAAACTAAAATAATAAACAATGATCAATATGGTTTAGAAAAGATTGAAACACTGAATTATGCATTCAATCTTTGCTGCAGCAGATAACAAAAACTCTTGATGAAAAGAAATACTGTTGTTTAATCTTTTTTGATCTCAAAAAGGCTTTGGATTGTGTAGACTATAACATACTGATTCCAAAATTAGAGTATCATGGCAATAGAGGACCTAAACCTATTTCAAAATTTTAAAAAATAGAATTCAAATAACAAAAGTTAACAACAGCCTATCAAAAAATATCACCATAGGCGTCCCACAAGGCTCTTTGCTAGGTCCATTATTATTACTGATATGCATAAATGATATCTATGATCCAACAGAAGACAACCATATGTCTCTTTTTGCTGATGACACCGATCAATAATTGGTGGATCAAGTGAAGCTGAACTAAACCAAAAAGCACAAAATAAAATAAATAATGTCAGCTTATGTGTTCAAAGAAACAAACTTACAATAAATTTAATCAAAACAAACTACATTATATTTAAAACAATGAACAAACCAGAAATCAACCTTAGCTTAAATCTTGATAAGGCCAGTATTAAGAAAGTATCTTCAACAAAATATTTAGGAGCAATAATTGATGAAAGACTAACATGTAAAGAACATATAAAATTTTCAGCTAAAACAATCTCTATAAACAATTGGATCCTCGAACATATACGAAACAAAGTAAGTAGAAACATGCTTAAAATGTTATATACTACTCTTTCATATATCCCCTGTATGGGGTTTTACAAATATCTGTCACCTACAGCCTCTTATAAAGAAACGAAAAGAAGTCTAAGCATCATAACTAAAGTTTCATATGCAACGCATACCACAGAACTATTTAGAAAGAAAAGTTTAATGACTATTGGGAACTTAATAAAAATAAAAGTACTACTTTTCTATGATATCCTCCATCAGCCTCTACTATTTAGAAAGAAAAGTTTAATGACTATTGGAAACTTAATAAAAATAAAAAGTCCTACTCAATCAGCCTCAACATCCACTAACAAATCATTTCAAATAAATCTCAATATCAGAAGAAGACCAAATGCTATCCAAATACAATATATAAGAACAGGAAAACAACAATATTCGGAGAAGGAATAAGTAAGGCAAATGACTACTTATTCAAATTTTAAAATATAAATAACTTTAATTTATTAAAAAATCAAAAGTAGAAAAAGAATAAAGACGAATAATGCAAAATGTTTCCTGAAGTTACAGTACTTATAAATAGCAATGTGACAGAAGGTCTCGATCACTTTAAGTCCTTACCATCACTCACCAGCAATTTATTGGTACCCTATTCACCAAGGATGGTGTTTTTGTTTTTTTCAAATAAATTTATTATTATTTCTCCCATCCTCATGGTTAAGGATCGGGGACCGTTGCCTCCAGCATTAATCTTCTCAATCTATTTTGGTCTCTCACGATGGTCGTGCACTCCTCTATCATATTCTTCTTCTTCCCAAGCGCGCCCGCGAACCGTGGATAAACGCCGGGCTAACTGACCGTTGAGTCTGTTCGCCCGATCCCTCCAAAAAATCTTTCCATTTTTTTCTGTTCTCCAGAGTCTCGTAGAGGCTGGGAAAGAGTCCCCAGAGACGCGTCCGATGGTGGGTCCAGACCGGGCACAAGCAGAGGAGGTGCTCTATGGTCTCCACTTCGCCGCAGGCCGTGCATTTCGGGTCGGAGGCTCTGTTGATCATGTGTAGAGTCTCGCGCACCAGTGGGGATGTGCCGGACCTAAACCGGTGAATGGTACACTCGATCCATTTCTTCGTGTTTTGTAAAGCGGCGAGGCCTCCTTCCGTTGATCTGCTCCAGGCTGTCAGTGTCTGGCTTAGAGTAACCAGCTGAGCCTTGTGATGGCGTTTGATCACAGACCTTGCTGTTTCCATTTCGATTAATGCTTCTTCGGCCGTTCGTTGCTGACGATACCGGCGTGTCCAGGGACCCAGTGAAAGATAAGATGGCGATCATTTGACGTAATCGAGTCAATGGTGCAGAAGTTCTGTGCCCTGATCGTATTGACGAAGTATTGCAGCTTTCGCTTTTTGGTGGTGTTCAGAAGAATTCTTTCCGTGTTCATTTTTTTCAGTGTTGTATGTATTGAAATTTGATTACTAAACGATTTGACGATTTTTTTCTTTTCAGTTTTTACCGTTATTACAGTTATCGGTACAGCTACTACTCCTACTATTCCTATAGGTACTACTCCTATTACTCCACGTCCTATTACTACAGATCAGAATCATATTTCAGATATTACGTCAGAGTGTGAGTAAATTAAAGTATTTTATGTTTTTATATTTGCAAAATTTTATAAATTACCAAACCCATATATTTGCACGACTTAATATAGGACAGTGTCACATGTTGATTCCAGTCACCAACTCGCCCGATCACTACTTCTAATATTTCGAAAGACTGTCATGGTATTTTATGACACTTTTCTGCACAGACCAACAGTTCTAAAGATCCACCATTATAAAACACAATCAACACAATCGAGTAGTAAACAAAAGTCTACAGATGAAGAAAAATAGATCATCGTTAAAGTATAGGCTAAAAAGAAATGATTCAAATGTAAATGTACCGCGTGTCTCATAAATTTTTATATTAATTATATATATATTTCTCATTGGAGACGTCTTAATCTTCCCAGTGTACTGCATTTTATATGTCAGTTCTGACAAAATTATCCTAAATTTAAAATCTGGGCTTGCGCGGCGTATACAGTATAGTACTGTTGGCACTCTGTATATCTCGTTTTTTTTAGCTTTGAGCTGTTAGGCAGCTATTTTTCCAGTTGAATGTTAGAGTAATATTCAGTTTATCCGCGCCTGTATGGCGGTGATGTTTTGACTAATGTTCTGCCGGTTGGAGTTTTCTTGTGCACGATCGTAAACAGTTTGATTTGTATTTAAGTAGGCCGGCATTCTGCCGAGGACACAACAGTAAGTTTGATATACGGTGCAGACTGTGGCAGGGAGGTGAACGAGATTAACGACTACTGCCAGGAAGCTGCTAGTTACGAGTAAAGGACTGTGTGTTCTTCCTGTTTCTTCGCCTGGTTGTTTTGGACGAAGGGGTTGACGTGTACCTTCTGCTGTTCGCTGGTACTGGGACGAAGGGGTTAACGTGGTCCCAGGAGTTTCAACTCAAGAAGAGGACTCACCGTGCGACGCGAACTGTTGACCAGCCTCGGCCATCCTTGTGTCAGGGTTCCTAGGCCGGCGTGGGTATTAGTCTGTAGATCGTTTAGGGGGGTCCGGATCACACCACCTTGTTTCCATGATTACTCCCACGATCTTGCAGACGGATACCAGTGCTGTGTGCCTCTTTTGTTTTTCTTCCATTACTGTGAGTACTGGCACACGGCAACCTCTTCCTAGGCCGTTCATTGTTTTTGTCCTGTGTTAAGTCTGTTATCCGAGAGTTAGGGAACGGAGTTGAGTTTTTGTGCCCACCTGAGATAGTTGATCTCTTTGTCGCGTATTGCCCTAGGTGGCTGTGATAGTGTTTAATGAAGTTCTGTTGGTTGCGACCACACCTTTTTGTCTTTGCTTAAGTCGGGTTAGCCTCTTAATTCTTCTCTCTCTTGTTAGCCCTTCCTGCGGTCGGAAGCCGGCTAACAGTACTTTTTGGTATCATGCGAAAGCTAGGAATATGCTCTATTTAACAGTAACCCAAGAAACGGTATTACATGTAGTTATCGTATCTGTCTAAAACTACACTTTATAGAGTGAAAATCAGCGACATGTGCAACCCAGTTGACTTTCTACCTAAATACGCATGAAAAGAAACTACAAATTGCGCACTCGCAAAAACGGTATTGAACATTTTAACACTATATTAATTATAAAGAAAGAGTATTGCCTAAACAAGAGCAGTTGCAGATTTTATATATCACTCGAAGAATTCTATTGAGAAACGATTTAGTCGTACATTTGTCAATGATACATTTCAAATTTGCGCGCGTCCAGTTATTATTCAATATATTCACACATTTGTGTATCCCCTGAGAGAAGAAAATTGTGTAAAAGATAGCAGTTGTGTATTTTGTTTATCAGTCATTGATTTCAATCGGAGGGTGCTCAGTGTTTTTTATTTTCTATTACTTTACATCGCGGTAGTAATTAATCTGAATTTCTGCAAAAATGCGCCGGATTTTGGAATGCAAAAGTAGCTATTTATTCAACTCCTCGAGGTTTGCGCGTTTGTGCAAATTTACAGAAAATTCGATTTAGTAGTTTCGGAGGAGTATGAAACGAACATATAAATATATACATGTAGTTATAGCAAACAATCACACACATAAATTCAAACATCCCGTCCAGGGACTACTACAATATAAGTATTCCCTGATCCTGTCTTTCAAATGCTGATATGCGACGAAGGTAGAATGGGATCAAAAATATGGTCTAACTACTTAATCTAGTATGGGCTTAAGTCCATTCGTTTGGTGGAACATGCAGGAGTAGACGAAATGTCAAAAAGTGGGATCGCTTATAGCTGGTTTATGCCTCATATACAAAGTCGTCATATGAAAACAGGGAAATTGAGATGAAATACTGTCAAAAAGAAATTCAAAGAAAATTCACATATGTTCGAAATGGTTTCCTTGCGGTGTATGACACTGTCTTAACCGTGGAATCCAATCTTCTGTTGAAGTTCGAAGTATATGGTTGATGGTGTAAGGTGTTTCCAGGCGTCTTCCAAATCGACGTTTAGTTCATCAATTGTGTTTATATTATGACGATTTCTGTGTCTCTGTCAGTAACAAACACCACATACGATAATCCATGATGTTGAGGTCTGGACATTCTGCTGGCCAATTGTTTAGGGTCAATGGCATATGGAGTAGCATTTTGGAGAAAGTCAACAGTACTCCTGGCAGTGTGGTCTTTTGCACCATTTTGTTGCCATGTCCATGCTGCATCTCCCATCACATTATCAACATCTTGAAACATTTGAGGACACATTTCCTCGCAATGAGCCTTTTGATTTCCAGTTTTCTTTTGCCTTCTGTACTGAGGAAGGTACTCTTGACCCGAAGCGAAGCCTTCAATAAATCTCAGTTTTGTTTTTCCATAAAAGGACACAGCAAATTAGAAATCAGATAAGTGTTTTTTGTTCTGCCATAGTGTAAGCAATAACTTAGAATAACTGAATCTCAGACGTAGAGAATACAATAATGATGGAATAATGAATACTATTGAATAGTTACTGTATGTCAACCAATCAGAGGCAGTGTATCACGGGCTTAAAACATGATGACAAATTGCACTAATAAAAATGGATTAATTTCCCGATTTACTAAGGCTCTTTTTATTTTTGTTTAAATGAAATTAGCAGACAGACGGAGAGAAGCAATTCTACTACATACGCTGCAGGAAACATACAAACAATCCTACATAGAACACTGAAAATAATCACACTGAAGAATGAAAAATAAGATGATATATTTCACAAGCTTTTAACTCCACCTAGAGTCATAATCATGTGTATAGAAGAATTACACAACGGAGTTCATATACTATACTTGTACAGAAGAAATCAATCTGATCAGTCCACTGAATCGTGCTGCCGGACATGTATCGATATGAGCAAACGATAAGCAATGTTCGAATCCATATTGAGAAAAATCCGGTATCTAAATTAACAACTCGATCAGAGAACTGTTCAATGAAAGCAGCTTCAACCACACGACGAATTTTTAAATCTTTACAATTATAAACAATACGGGTAGAACGAAAGTCCGTAGAATGATCATGACTCCAAACATGTTTGGATAAAGCATTGTTGAAATTATGAAATAGACACAATCAGTTTTTGAAGGTACATAAACTCGGGTAATAGCAAGGGCTGGCCTGTTAAAGAGCTTTGTTTAAAATAGAGATCTCCTCACGAAAAACAAATTCACCATTCAAATGTTCGGGACCACAGATTTTAAGTGCACGAAGAAATGAACCCTGCACTACGTTGATTTTTGTTCTAACAGAATGGAATAAAAGATATTAGGATATCTTTTGAAGTGGGTATAGATTTTCTAAACACTTTAAAATTGAGACCTTTGGAGAATTTGTAAATCATGACATCAGGAAAATGAATATAATTATCGGATTACCATTCAAACGTGAATTAAAGCGAGGGGTATAAAGAATTGAGATAAGTAGAGATCCCCAATAGACTATTGACAATAGTTGGATCCTGAAATCCTAAAACTATTCTCTTTTAGCATTTGGATCTACTCTGGTTTTCTTTTCTTTCATATTAAAACTCGACAGTATACTTGTGTCTACTTTGAATCACCAAACATTTTAGAAACACTCGCTACAACCGTGCCTACTCCCAAGCGAGACTGGGCCCTTACTACAGCTACTATTATGGTCTCTATTACCAATTGGCCCGAAGCAGTTCTTACTCATCGGCGTATTATCAAAAAGGTGTGTACATGTTTCTTACAGTATATATTTAATTTCCTTTAACACTTATACTTCAAATTCAATGATGTAAATTGACGGCTATTTTCTACGTCTAATTTAGCAAGTTACGTAAAATGTTTTAAAATTTAAAATGTAGAGAACTAGCTAGCTAAGCTTATCCATCGAGGTACAGTAGGGTTGACATAAATGGTGTGAAAGGGAAAGTGGCTTATCCTATAATTTATTTTCAGCAAAAAATGTTCGAAACACGATATGGTTAATGCATTTTAAGTACATCATATACTGCTCTCTGGCACAGTGGTTCAGACGCTGAAAGATCCTGGTTCGACTCCTGTCTTGGTTTAAAAAATCAAAGCTGTTCAGATTGTCATTTAGAAAGCATATTGATTACCCCCGTGGCCTAGAAATTTTATTGACCGCAGAAGTGGTTATGAAGTGCACTACAATAGGAAATATGGCTATAATATAATTATTGAAATATAGTATTACCACATACTACTTGCTAAGTATCTGTGGCTTTTAAAGATATTTTGGAAAATACTGCTATTTGGACGTCATTCTGCGCCACGGCTGATTAGTCGTAAATTGTTTACAGAAAAATCTACTATACGTTTTTCAATTTTCGTATCACTCGGTTCTTATTCTAGCAAACTGTAAAGATTATTCATAATCAGAGGTGTACAGTACATATTCTTTTATGAATATTAGCAAGTGCTTACGATATACAAATGCCAATAAAATCGAACGAAACAAAAGATTTCATGTTAATATTCTCTTTGTTTGAATTACTTCTTTGAGGTGTTGCTTCGTTTCGTCGGAAACTGTCTATGTTGTCTTGGTATATGAATATCATATGCGTTTGCAACTACTCTACAGTTTTCCTTCTCTGTTGGCCTCCAAACAGCATTTGTTTTTTTCATTCATTCTATCAACAATATTCTGTAACTGATCCTCTGATGCTGTAGTTCATGCTGTATCGGCAGCACATTTTATATTATTGACTAAACTGCCACCAATTACAATGCCATTTAAAGCTGCTATATATATTGTGCTGTATGTCTAAATATGACCCCTGTGTATAAATTGAACAGACAGTGGGATATTAAGCACCCTTGTCGGGCACCTTTTCCTATATTTGACCGTCTTTAACTACTATATATTTTAAATGAAATGGAGAGATTTTTTCTGGAATACAGTATGACTGTTCTGTGTCTATTGTTCACGCCCACCAGACGGATACTGCAAAAATTTGGAAGCAAACGATGCTGAAGACGAAGAGGTAATGGGATTCTTCAATTGTCCGACCAGCGTGGATCCGGCGAATCACACCGGGTGCTGCGGGGATGACGACACGCAGTACTGCTGCAACTACGTCGCGTCTCCGTGAGTTTTCTTCCAGTTTAGATGGTCAATGTCTTTAGCTAACTGCTTGCAAAAATAATGTACAGTATAACCAAATCTCTCGCAATAAATGTTCTAATGGAATGCTGTCACCATTTCCATGGAAGCATTACAGATCACATATCAATAACAGGTATAAAAGGACGTAAGAAAGTGTACAAAAAACATAAAAACGAAACTGCGTGGGTGTTTCACTTGAGACAAATGTGTGTATCGTCTAGTGTAGTTGTTGACAGACTTTGCCCTGTGCGAGGGTTTTGCGGGATGTTGTCGCGTAGTTGTTTTTAAGGCGAGCAGTGCGTGGAGTCGTTTCTTCGTTTAGATGCGCACGTGACTGGGAGCCATTTGTTATTTCTCTTTTGTTTGTCATTTTGAAGCGAATTTCAATCACTGTCTGTCACCTTTATAATTTCAATTTAGTT
>JAUYWV010089633.1:3949-15114 GCA_032274565.1 Nematoplana nigrocapitula | reverse complement strand
CCCTACAGATGAGCGTGTGTCCAGTTCTGATTTGCGCTATTTTTGTGGTATCTTGTCTTGAGAGTCCATGCGTTGGTATTATGTTTAATTTGTATCCTTTGAATTCTTCTTTCCATTGTTTCTTCGCTTTACTTTTGATCCTGTTGACTGCTGAACATCGTTGTCTAACTCCGTCTTCAAATCAATCGAAACGGCTTTGGTGTTTGTACGCAGGAGGCCCATTCAAGGTGTGCAGGTGCCATTCATTGAGATGCTGCGCTTGACCCGGCTCGAATCCCAGACAACCCTCCCCCCAAACCACCAGCCCACCCCTATGCAACCGCCTTCTCATGGCGAGTTGTCCTGCTCCGGCAGCCAAAGCGCTGCGTTACCTGGGACCTTCTACAGTTTGTTACTCATTTTTTGTTTTCTCTTATCTTCTCACTCTCTTCTGACTTTCTCTTTCCTCCAGAAGGTCGGGCCGCTGATGCGTCCCTTTGACCAGGAATTACTCCACCTAACATCCCTGCCGGGGCCCTTCTTCTCACGGACTCTCAGTCCCTGATCAGGAGACTGTCCGCTGTTCTCTGGCCACTGCATCCAGTCTGGCCCCACTTGCCGTCGCATCTCTCCTCCATGATCAGACTCGGGAGATCCCACTGGGTGCCTCGGCACTGCGACATCAGGGGAAATGAGCTGGTCGACATTCAGGTCAAGATAGGGTCTGCGATGCTCAAGGACGTACCGCTGGACGACTTTGACTCATGTTAGCACGCATCGGTCCTGCCTCCCGGACGGCTCCTTCCTCCTGCGCCGTTGACTTCGCGGGCGGACAACATCGCCCTCGCCCAGCCTCATTGCGGCCTATCGCCACAGCATCGGCCATTCTGATCCCCCTTTTGCCCTCTCTGCCTCCAGTACCAGCAGGCTGTTCCCATCTCTTCCAATTCTGCCCCTCCCTCCTCACTGTTCGCCTTTCCATCCTTGGTTACAACCCTTCCACTCGGGATCCTTGGCGACGGGGACAGGGCGCTGGCCTTTTTTAGAGAGATCGAAATGCTGACGCCCCACGCCGACCGGGAATGAAAAATGAAGTCAAAAGTAAAGAAAAACTTCGATGAAGAGTTTCCACGGATTTCCCGCAACACAACACAACAGCACCCACATATAATTACCAAGTCCTCAACTTATCGCCCAAGTTTATTTATTTGTCGGAGTCACGTGGCGTGACAGCTGGTCTCTTCACAAAAGTAGACTTATTTTACAAAGACTTATTCGACAATTAAGATTTCATTTCAGCTCAAAATTTAGCAAATAGATTCTACCTATTTTAATAAATCGGAAACCGTCGACCTTCAAATGACCTTGTAAAAACTTGAGGAGCAAGCAACTGACTTTTCTTGTAGGTCTCCTTGAATGCGCGGATCTGGGCGTTGGTCCGTGTGCAGATCACCTCAATGAGGGCGTCCTCATCCGTTCCGAGACCCTTCATCGCCACGCGCAGCTCGCTCGCGTCGTACTCATCCGGGGCCAGGCACAGGGCTTTGGCGATCTTGAGGAAGTTGCCGCTGAGCTCGCTGTCGAAATCCTTTACCAGATCCCTGCCGAACAGTTGCTTGTACTGGAGCACGATCTTCTGCCGCTGGGTGAACGACCGTCGGCCCATCACGTCGATAATGGCCGCCTCGTCCGTTCCCAGGCCCTTCATGGCTTTGCGCAGTTTCTGGCAGTCGGCATCCGCGTCGAAGTTGGGGAAGGGCTTCAGGGTGCCTTCTTGCTGTAGAGTAGAGCGGATGAGAAGTGGAGAGGATGAGCACAGTTGACAAAGCAAAAGAAGTAGTGGTTTAGCCATACATGACTGAACACTTCCGTATACAGAAATGTCACTCATTGGCTGGCAGCCTTGTTGTTGTTGTAATTTCCGGTCAGAAGGACGCGTCAACGCCTCGATCTCGCGGAGAAATGAGCAAGAAAAGTTAGAGAAAACGGACAGAGAAGAGACAGAAATCAAGAGAGGGTAGAGGAAGCAGGTAAGTGAGGCAGGACGGAAAAGAGAAAAAGGAAAATGGAAAGAGTGTAAAAAATAATACAAAAATGGACATTTTAGTCCAAATTCCAGTGGATTTAGTCCTTCTCCGAGTAAATATGTAATCCAAATCCCAGTGTATTTCGTCCACGTTTCAGTGATTTCAGTTCACGTTCCATTAGCTTAGGAATATGAAACAAAGAGAGGGAGAGTTAAGAGAGGGTAAAATAGAGATTAGGAAAAGAGAGAGGAAGAGCAAAATTAAATGAATAAAAAAGATAATAGAGAGAGAAAAATAAAAGAGGGTGAAAGAAATAGTCGGAAGGTCCAGAGAATGCACCACTTTTCCTGCCGGAGCAGATCACACGTCCAAGAAGGCGGCTGGATGGGGCGGAAGAACACAGGTCGATGTGGGTGGACTCACCACATACTCCTCCGTCTCGAAGTAGGCGCTCTCCACCTCCTCGGGCGGTTTCTCCACCTCCTTCAACTTGATCGCCGGCGCCTTCTCCCCCTTGGCCTGGCGTACTTCGGTCTCCACCTCGTGACCTTTAGGCACGTCCTCCGGCTTGATCCGCAGAGACTTGGGCGCCGGTTTGGGAGGGGCCGGGGTGGGCTTGGCCTTGGCAGGGGGTGCTTTCTTGGGGGCGGCCAACGGCTTGTTGAATCCGGGCTTGCCCAGCTGTACGGTGAGCAGGTAGGTGTCGTCACCTTCGTCGAAGTCAACAGAGATCACCTAGACCATAATTGCAGTGAGACAATTCAGAAGTGAAAAACACTGCAGAGGAATAATTTAAATACGAACAATAGTTTACCACTCCCCTTGAATTTAGTCTACATCCGAGTGAATTGAGTCCACCTCCCCTTGAATGTAGACCACATTCGAGTGAATTAAGTCCACGTCCCCTTGAATTTAGGCCACATCCGAATGAATTTAGTCCACGTCCCCTTAAATTTAGACCACACCCGAGTGAATTTAGGCCACGTCCCCTTGAATTTAGACCACATCCGAGTGAATTTAGTCCACGTCTCCTTGAATTTAGACCACATCCGAGTGAATATAGTCCACGTCCCCTTGAATTTAGTTCACGTCCCCTTGAATTTAGTTCACGTAATATTAAATGTGAACCTCGTGCAACTGAATTTAGTCGACGTCTCCTTGAACTTAATTCACATCCCCTTGAATTTAGATGAAGTATAATTGAATGTAAATTTAGTCAACGTCTCCTTGCATTTAGTCCACATCCGAGTGAATTTAGTTCAAGTTCCACCGGATTTAGTTCATATCCCACTCAATTTAGTCTACGTCCTAATGGATATAGTCCAAGTTAATGTGGATTTAGTTTAAGTCTGAATAAATTTAGCACACGTCCCAATAAATTTAGTCCAAGTTGCAGTGAATTTAGTTCAAATCCGAGTGAATTTAGTATACGTCCCAATGAATTTCGTCCAAATCCAAGTAGATTTAGTCCAAGTCACTGTGGATTTAGTCAACTAGTTAACGAGTGCGATAGTTAAATTTGTCCTAGTGCCAATTAGGTGTTTCCTAAATTCCATTGACTCATCTTTAAAATGTCAATAAATTTAGTTCGAACTACCGCTGAAGTCCATATATATTCCAGGTAATTTTGTCCAATTGATGTTTTTTTCTTCAAAATACCAGTTGAATGTACACCTACATAAGATTGACTGTAGACGCGGTGTGTTCTTCTTTGACTACCTGCCTGCGGTGAGGATGCAACTCCAGGAGCAATACAAACTGATGCCTTATCGAGGCCACGATTGACCCAATAACACCGTCAACCGCTCACCTTTCCAATTTTGGTAGGTCCCATCGCTGCTCGAAAGTCGGCGTCTGACTTGGCGTATTGGAGCATGTGACCGCAGATATGCATCATCTGGTGCCTCATGTCCCCGTCCCCCTTGCTCACCGGGTTCACCTGGAAGTCCAGCGGTTTTGCCGCCGGCGCTTCGATAGCTTTGGGTTTGCGCGATTCCAACTCCTCCAACGTCTTCTTCACATCCGCGATGGTCATCTGCCGACTTTGCTCGATGCGCTGAACGAATGCAAGACGGGAGGTGGACAGAGAGCCAAATACAGGATGACAACCGTATGGGGTCTCGTAACACCTGACCCTGAACCCGCCACTCCCCCACAACTGGATAGTTTCACTACCACCTGACCCATATTCATTCATGGCGGAGAGTATGTAGGTCTACATAGTTTTGAAATGGAATTTATAGAAAGATGATTTTTAAACAACAGAACACCATCATTTAATAGGAAGGGTCTGAAAAACATTTCGGTTGCAGACATTGGCTAGTAATGCTCCACACCTCAGAGGTATTTACTTGCTTGCAATCGCGGGTCTAATTATGATATCTGTCATACTCATAGATTAATCTACCAAGAGACCCAACTCTTAGAAATAAAAAGGATACAATTTTGTTAAATAATGGCTACCACTAAATAAATAACTGGGAATACGATTCTGTATTTTTTCAACATAACAAATTTTAAACAAAGTTAGGTTAGTACTACTTTTTCGAGACACCATGATAACAGCAGAATAAAAAATGTAACGCTATTTTATAAATTTTTTAATAAATCAGAACAACAACTACATTCTCCGGGCATATATTAGTAATCAGAAAACAATTCCGATTTACAATAAAAGTAATTTATTACACTTTATTCTATTTTATTCTATTCCAAGTTATAATGAATAGTAAATAAAATAGAATAAAATAAAATAGAAAAAATAGAATGAAAAAAATCTGCTAGACTAAAAGTAAATTAAATAGATTAGAATATCCTGCATAGGATATTGCGTATAGGCTTTATAATTTATGGCACCAAACTTGTTTAAAACAATTTTATTCCGTGGTTCTTTATAGCACTTTCATACTTATATTTAAAGATTAAAATGTACTATGCACAAAAACCTTAGCAACCAGCATAGAGACGACACTTTATGGGCATGCTGTTTCCTTCTGGTGTAATGTGTGATCCTAGAAATTTTCAATTTCTTTACATTCTCTTTCATCATTTTCAATCATGAACTTTCCTTAATCATGCACCACTGTCATGGAGTTCGCGTTTTTCAGTTGTTAATCAGAAAACCACCTTGTCTCATGGTTCACTATAGTGCTCAGCTTTCCTTGCTGTTGGCGATCAGTGTTGGATACACCTTTTCCTTCAATCTCTTCCCGTGACCTCTCTTCTCTAATAATTTTCTCAACAGCAGCATTAAAGAGGAATAAAGATGAACACGAAATACTCCTGTTGCTCTATCATACATGTCCTTAAACAAGCAGAACAGATACTATGGAACTACAAATTCCATAAGTGCCATCCACATAACTCCGTGGTACGTACTTCAAGGCGGCATTCCCTCGCTGGAGCGTTTGCCCTATAATTCTGCACCAAATGATATAGATATACAGTACCAAGAAAGGAATCCATTCTCAACTGTAGACTCACTTGAGTCAACTGGTTCGCGATGGTGTTCAACTGCTGCTGGTTCATCGCATCACCGTTCGGCTGTTGCGGATGGCCGCCACCATATTGACCTTGAAAGGTCTGGCTCCAGGGGGTCTTCACATCCCAGCCCATACCAGGATTGCCGCCCCATAGATTGATCTGGGTGCCCGAATGATTTGTCGCCGCAAAGCCCTGGTCGGAGGTTTCTATAGAAACGGCGCGTGGAAAGGTCGGAAACAAGAATAACAACTTGTGATCAGAATTGAGCTAGTTACATGTAGGGACAATGATACTGGCCGCCGAAGTGATGGTTGGGACAAGAAGAAGAAAGATGGAAGATACTGGGAAAGCGGAAAAAATTGTTATAACTTGATAGACGGTGCTATGGTCAGGGGAAAAGGCCCGCTAGGTGTGTCAGTAAGGGGAGATTTTTATTTGAAGTAGAGGAGCGCTTAAATTGATGATGATTATGTAATTTCTGGTCGAGCGTACCGGAGAGAAAAGAGATAGGAGAAAAAAAGAAGCGAGAGAAAGAAAATAATTGAGAAGATAGGAGAAAGAAAAGAGAGGAATAGGAAGCATCGGAGGTCTCAGGGAACGCAACACTTTGCCTTCCCATGCAGGCGACTGCATGGGGGCGCTTTAGTAGAAGTAAAGATCGCACTGATCAGGGCTTAGGACCTCAAAGTGCCCAGAGAAAGAGATCAAAGAGGGAACTCAATCCGCAGGCGGTAGAAGAAACAAATCCGAATATTCACATATAGCAAATCAGCAGCATTAAAATTAGGAATATACAGACAGATAACACCTAGGACAAGAAAACATTGAACTACAGGAAGTAATGGATACCATATCATTGCGGGCTAGCAGGCAATGAAGGTACTTCCAAAGACCGACCGCGGTGACTATGTCAATCGAGGCTGACATCTAAAATGGCGAAGAAGAAGATATAATCTAGAAACAACTCAGACTGGTTCGCCGAAGCACTTTTGGAATGATGCCCATAAGAAGCAGAACAAAACATGTGCAGAAATCCACTAATTCGGAACCTCTCGGAACTCCTCAGACAGTACCGGCAGCACGGAATAGGAAAAGCAACAAGGCTACAATCTGTCATATGAATTATCAATATTATTTGAGGTTGTTTCCTATTACTGGAACAATTTGTTTTTAAAAATTCAATTTTTTATCAACTGAGCAGCTCAGATTTTACGCCCATTTTTAAGCTGCGACTTTAGTCTGTGTAGTTTCAAATTTCCGTCGAGGACACAAATAGTGAAATGAGGAGATATAAGCGGGGGGGGGGGATATGACAACACTGCGCTAATGAGTCCTATGGAGACGTGGAGGTAATTGAAATATTGAGCTCTGTTCACTTACTTGGCAAATAATCATGGCCAACTTCATCGGTGAAGCTTTGACGACCCCAGGCCTCCTGGCTTCTCTGTAAGATTAATTCACAACACAATAGAATGGATAAGTAATTGTAAGAGAATAATGGGATATGTGTATACAATACTCCAAAATTTTCTATGATTTATGAAAATTCTCGTATTGTTTTATCACTTTTCTATTTTCACCAACCTCCCATGAAGTTGAAGACTTGGGGAATGTTATTCCATTCTTGCTGGAGCCATTCACGGCAGTTGGAAGATGATTCTCCCACAGTCTGCACCCAAGCTCAGCACCCACACAATTTCGATTGAGATCGGGACTGTTTTCTGGCCACACCATGCGGTCGACTCCATGCCTGCTGTATGAAGCCATTGATCCCGCTGGAACGACGGGTCTAGGGCGTTTTCATCCTGGAACACCATGGGGCGTGCCCAGTCTGGTGGACAACCGGGATCACCGGAGGGTGTGCAGGATTTCATGCAAATACCAGTCGCTGCTGTCAAATGTTTAGTTTTAGTGATAAGCTTCTACTGCTGTGTCAATAATATTTTAATAAAATTTATTGTTGTTATTGAATGTTTTGTGAAGATATTGTGTTAGAAAATTGGCACTGTAATTTTTGTATTAAAAGTACATTTTGAAATATAGGTTAAGAATCGGCATTAGGAAAACGAATACGGAAAAGAAAAAGAAGAAGCAAGCTTACACCAAACATTTAATGGCAACCGGTTTCGACCGTTTAATAGTCATTATCAAGTCAAAATTTTAAATAATGCGGGTCCGAGGTCATCCGACAAGAAAACAATAACATGAAAGAAAAAACATTAACACTGTTAGGAAAACACTGTTATTAGTTAAATACACATTGAGTGATGGGCTACGCACTCCATCGCCTCATGGATCGCCATCTCCAAGCCGAACTGGTATTCAATTCCCCGAGCATGTCGTATAATCCAAGAGATGTGTGTAGACTGCACCAGGGTATCTTTTGTGCTCTTGTGTGTCCTATATTGCACGCGCTAAACGGCATTTGGCCTAACGGTGCTTCCTTTTTTAAAACCGTTCTCTTAACAGTTTTTCCTTTCCACCACTTCGTTCCCCATCGCTCCCACCGCACTGGACATCATCACATTACTTTTTGTCATACAGCTAGAAGGCAGTCCGGCTTCACTATGTACAGTACATGCCTTTATTCATCAATACTTTGCGCTCTAACGATAAGTTGATGTAATATTTTGTTAATAACTAGCTCTGTAATCTGTAATCAGTTTTTTTTGTTTATTCACTTCGCACTACACTTATACTGTTATTCTCGTGATTTCCATTCCAAAATATATACCCTTATTATTATTATTGTTTCATGTCATTGTTTTCTTGTCTGATGACCTTGTACACGCATTATTTAAAATTTTGGCTTGATAATGACTTTTCAACGGTGGAAATCGCTTGCCATTACCTGTTTCTGAACACTGTATGTAGTAGTAGTAGTAGTAACACGCCCAGTCAGGCACCATCATTCAACGCACCCGAAAGCTATGGCCACCAGGCTGATCGTAGTCATCGTGCCCTGGGCCCTGCTGATTTGGCCCCTTCCGATGGCGCCCCTTTCGCCCTCCTCCTCCCCCGAACTTCTTTTCATCGTCCGAATCGTAGGAGATCATGGACAGATTTTCGTCGCTCAATTCGGCCACATCGTCCACGAAGAAGGTCTTGGTGATCACGTGACTCTCTGATTTGGTCACTCTGAAAGATGGCAAGCAGTTCAAACAGTCCGGTTATCGTTTTGTCGATACTGTGATGGATTTGTGGGAGTTGCAAGATGTGGAAGAGGAGAAAAGATTAGCAAATTGTGGGTCGGAGATGATATGTACTTGCATTGTAGGAAATAGCCGCAGGAAATCACTAAGACATTACCAAAGACAGGAAAGAGGTTCTGAAGGGAGATTAGCACTGAGAAGAGTCGAGCAAGCTATGACATGAAACTCTAGGTAGACACTAACAAAGCTTAACATCACCAAACAAGAAACACAGAGAAGCGAAAATCTGAGACAAAATAGTATGCAAGATATCCCAGAGCAATTGTAACTTCAATCCAAATTAAATGACTGAGAAGTCTTATTGTATTGACCTTATTATCCTAAATGAAAGATGACCGAAAGATGTCTTTTGTACCACTATAAATGTGTAAGGCACACCAGGATCGCACCAGCAACTACAATAGGCATATACAATATGTACTAGATGTCTAGACGCTTGGCTAGAAAAGTGGGGGAAACAGAAATTTAGATCTCAATTAGCCAATGAGCGTGCACGATATACAAAATATGTACATAGAGCACGCATCTATATATATCACAATTCAGTATTAAACATAAGTTCTGACAGCAAGCGCTCTAAGCGCATTTAAATAAACGCCATGATCGCGGCTGGCTCCGGATTATTAAATCAGATTTTTTAGCAAACAGGACCGTTTGTTTCCACTTTTAATTTCCGGGTACGGAACGCGAATTTTCGGATAAATAAAGAAAAATGCATTGCGGAAATGTGATCCCATAGAAATTTGTTCCGATTGCGAGGTTTCCGGATTAACAAGGCTAAAGAAAATAGAAGCGAATAAATTTGATAAACTTGTACAAAACTGAATTCCAGCATACCTGTGGAGCGCCATCGCTTTCAGCGTTCTTTTGCCCGGTTTGAGGGTGAAGGGGGCCTTGTAGCGGAATGTCGACTCGCGACCGCCCACTTTGAGCTTCCACGGATTCGGTTTGCTGCCATCGGTTGTGAAATAGATCGAGGTATTGGGCGATTCTGGAAATCAATTATATAGAACAGGATGAGCACAGTCCCGCCCGGAGGCATCCATACATGGTCTTGATCATCTGGAACGCCTACCTACCTGTCTCCAGTTCAACATAGGTCCCGCTGTCGATGTGCGTAGCTGGCTTCCCCTGACAGGAAGCACGTAATGGTGTGACAACTGGAGAGGCAATACCGCCCGCTAATGGCATCTTTCGATGTGCTGTGTGCTGCGAGAGGCGCTAAAAAACTGAAACACAAATGCAAATTTCAATGTCAATAGGAGTTTGAGTCTGCATTATGAATTAGATAACGTTTTGTGTTTGAAGTAAATACGAACTTTTCCAATTATCAAACATAATTTATGTTACGTAATGTATTTTTTAACAAAACAACTCCCCCCACAAGAAATCGGCTAACTCTAACCTTTGGAATGAAAGTTTCATAAACTCTATTATAATATAGACAGTAATGTTAAACATACTGTAATTTTATAAACAGAAACATTACTGCAAATATTGGAAGAGTTGAGAATTTATTTAATGAGAAAAATTTAAAAAAATTCATTTGATAGTAAAAGTTTAATAATCAATTTTCAGCATAAATTTTTATTAAAGTTGGGCAATAATGGACATAAATGTGCTTTAGAAAAATACCATTAAAATTTGGTTTCCTGTAAACACTGATACTGGTACTGACACCAAATCTATTAAAATCAAGATATACCTACTGTACATATGAAAGACAAAGTGCCATCTATGACCCTTGTGTTTTGCCAAGGCTATAAATTCTATTCAAAGCTTCAAATATTAAACCCAGTGTACCAGATTGGGCATTAAACTAGTTAAAATAGGAAATTATTTAACATGATAAGCCACTGTTTTGCTTTATTTTTACTGTAAGATCAAATCAGACACAGGTGAAATGTTTGATCAGGCATTGTTCTGTTGGGCCACTTAAGAGTGCTATAATGATATTAAAGGCCAGAAACAGCTACTCTCAAGTTATCATCCAAATACCCAAGTTTGATCTGCAGCAGACCATCAGCTGTATTTTCAACTTGAATTACAAATTAAAATTTTATCACATTTGCTTTTAAATAATTTATAAGCTATGGGTATATTTTACAAACATATATTAAAAAATGAATATTTATTCCATTAAAAGAAATTGTTACTTCATAATGTAGCTTACTTTAAAATTAAATTTACTGCTCAATGATAATTTTTCATTATTTGTTTCTTGTAGAATTTCACTTTAAATCTGTCCAATCTATGTATAAAAGCCCATATATTCTCAAATGTCACCCTATTTATTTTGAATTATCTATCTAAGGTAAAAAGGTACATATATTGTTTTGTTCATTTATCTAATAAATACGTTTTTAGAATATAATATTATAAAACATTTTATATGAAAAAAAGTTAAAATCATATGAAGATAAATTTTAAATATTAGCATACTATTTATCCTATAGATCCACTT
>JAUYWV010089622.1:0-15116 GCA_032274565.1 Nematoplana nigrocapitula | reverse complement strand
ACGGAAGAATTCCTTGGACTTAATGATAACAGGCGAAAGTGGTTCGCGTCTTTTTTGGGCTAAGATTCTGCTAATTTTGATTTTAACAACTTTCAAACACTGAATAGTATTTAAATCTGTTGTACCGCCAAAAAGTTGAAAAACAATCTTACTTTATATACTATAGTAAAAAACATATACCACCGCAATAAAGCTTTGCATTTTCTTTTTGTGCGTGCATAGCTTTTTCTTAAATACAAATCTGCGTATATGTTATGTACATATATGTGCGAGAAAACATGAAATTTATACGTGTAGTTTTTGTTTACACTGTGTATAGTTTTTTAGAAAGAGTTATAGAAATCTGCTACTAACATGTATTATATTTGTAAAAAAGGATATTGCTATAAATGCCTTGTTTTGTTCATAAAAAATACTATACTAAATAACTGAATTTGTATGTACATGTTGCGCCCCCCCAATATTTAAGACGCTCCGGCGCCCATGTTAAAGTCAGTAATATTGAAAAGGCAGAAGATTAGCCGGTGGGGTTTTGTTTGACACGTACTTCATTTCCGTTGGAAAATGTTTGTAGCTTCAAGGCCCCGCCGGCTATTCAATTTCCTGTAAACAATAGATAAGCCAACCGAGGTCAATGAGAGAGCTGCCATCGTAAAATAAAGAACTCACCGGGAACTACATTTAGGTTTCATCCAACCCTCTTGTTACCATCGCAGGTGAATATTCAACAAGCAGGAAACAAATGTTTAGCATTGATACAATATAGCGTAAAATCCTTGGTGAGACATTCGCGATAGCAGTCTTTCTTTTGGCGAACATGGTGGCAACTCTGGGAGATCTATTTTATTTTTCATACGCACTGTCTATCGGATCCGACCGAATTTGACTAAGGACATTGTGACGCAATGCGTTGACTACCATAACGCAATTTTAAGTGGTTGTTCTGCTCACTCCAAACAGCGCATCCAGAGGCCTACTAATTGTTGTGCACGAATAATTAAAATATTCCAAGTCCCCGGATATAGTACAAACATCACTAGTGCTTTTTGGGACTTAAGTAATATCTACATTGATAATCTTTAGCGTGGCTTTAGAAAAAAGAAAGAGGGTGTCGTCTCGTGGTTCATTCTAATTTGCTTTTAGTGTTGCAAAAATGGTGTTGTCTAGCAGTTTGTGGTTTGAGAAAATTTAAACTTTAAAAAAAACGGAACTACAGATGAATTGTGGCCTCGAATTTCCTCGAGAACGTAAACCAAACCTTCCTCGTTCCCTTAATCCACCCAATTAGTCAGCTAGCAATTACAACTAGCCAATTGTAATCTGTCAAACTCTGATTGGCCGAATCCATATGACGCTTCCACCAATCCGTGTGGGTGCTGTGGACGAGTCAGCAGCAGGTGGAGTTGCGACGACCAGCACGAGTAGAGGGAGGTGGCGTGGCCACAGCAATTCGACAAATTTGTATTTAAACAATTTTTGCGGCGTTGGCACACAAAGAGTAGTGAAGAGCATCTCCTCAGAAAACCTTAATTCGTTTTTACTTGTTGATAAGATTTGCATTGTTCTGTTGATATAGGCTAATCAGATAACTGGCACCAGTGGAACCGGATGATCATGGCTATGAATGAGTCGACGATGACGTCTAACAGTAGTTCACCGATTGAATTCCCCGTGGCCCAACGCCTCCTGACAATCTACGGCGGTCTCCTCATATTTGTCGGTGTCCCCCTGAACATCATCACAGTCGCCGTTCTTCAGAAAGGCTTCGGTAATCGGATCACGACGCGTTCGTTGATGATCCTCCTGGCGTTAGGGGACACAGCGGTCCTCCTCACCGCCGTGCTGCGCTACTGGTTCCGGGCCAGTTTCGGTGTGGACATTCGGGTCTTTCACCAGTTCTCCTGTAAGGGACACGCCTTCCTCGTCGGTTTCTTTTCCGACTTCGCTGTGGGGATGCTCTGTTCCATCGCCGTCGAACGCTTCCTCGTCGTCGCCTTTCCCCAACGCTCTAATCAGATTGTCACCAATCGGACCATGACAGTGGGCCTCCTGTGCCTCCTTGGCTACGCTTCGTTGAAGAACCTCTCCCTCTTCTGGCTGTTCAATTTGGAACAAACTTCGACCAACGGGACCAGCCTGTGGTTGTGCAAAGCGAACAGCGCCCTTGCCGCCAATGTACGAGCCTTCATCAAGCTGGACTTTGTTACCTATTCGGTCATGCCCTATATTGTCCTGTTCACCTGCAACGTCTACATTTATGTCCGGTTGCGCAATCAGCGGAAACTGCTGAACCGTAGCAGGCGGAGTACGCCAAGCGTGGGAGGTGTTGCGGCCGGGCATGGAGATAAAGTCCAACCGACGAAGAGGAAGCCGGAAGCGGTGATAAAAATGCTGACAGCCCTCACGGTTCTCCACGCCATCACCACCCTGCCGGGCAGCATCTTCATCCTTCTCAAGATCTACTTTCAACTGATGGAGAAAGCGCGCGGGAATGAGTACGAGAAGCGCCGCTTGGAAGTCCTCTACGAGGGGCTGATGATGCTCGTCTTTACCAACAATGCCACTAACTTTGCCGCCTACATGGCCTCTTCGACCCCCTTCAGACAGAGCTTTTACCGTCTGTTCGCCTCATGCCAGCGGGGGAAGAAACCCGCCGGGATCGGAGAGCAAAAGACGATGGAGGTAACCTTCTCCCAGAGGATTTTCAAGTCCAAGAAAGCCAAGTCCAAGAAGCCCACCACCCTGATAACGGTTGACGCCGGGAAGCCCCTGCTGGTCCCACAGGGCGTCCAGGAGGATAACGGGCGATATCAGGGCAGTCCTACCTCAATGCCCCTCATTCACATTCACAAGAATGAAGAGGATCAGGAAGCTGGAGCACCGGGCGAAGCTAACAACGTTTGATTGGACAATCGGGAATCAATAAAAGACGCATCGATTTGCGAATGGCTGGTTTGTTGGTTAATCGATTGTTTTCGTTTCTACGTCAGACAGCAGAGTGTATTTTCAACTGCCCGTGTACGTATAAATGTATGGATGCTTTTCTGTTAAGTGACCGTGAAAAAATATTATATTGTATATTCGCAAATTGAATGTTCACTCGATAAGACTACCTTTGTAAATTCACGTGACCAGACAAGATCGTCGAGATAATAATAAACACTGTATTGGACACCATTCTGTATCATCTGTAACATTGTTTCATCCTTTAGTGTAATTTATATGGTGTTTAATACATGCCATTACTACACAATCAATCGTACTACTTATTGGCTATTGAGAGCCTCATTCTGTACCATATATTGATTCAGCATTGCAGCAATCGCTTGCAACATATCCTAGAATGAAATAGGAAACGTCTGTACATACTGCATGACAGACACGAAATTGCTTTCTTACGTATAGTATAGAATATGTTTCCAGGGCGGTCATATATAACAGAAAAGTACCTATCTACAGTATGTCATCCATTCATTATTTCTCTGTTTACCCCACCGACGCCAAAATATGAGACTATATATAGGGATTTGAGGTACTGTCCGCCCTGAAGGAAAACTGGGCCAAAACCTGTCATTGAACACAAGTTTCGACAACACTCTGAAGAAAAAGAATTTCATTTGATGATAAAAAAAATATTTATACTGACTATTTGTGAATTGCATATAAACTGCGAAATTCGTGTTCTAATCTCTTTCTCGCTATACGTTGTTCTTGGTAATAGATGATTGTCATGCTTACCCGCGGTCATTGTCTTGCTTTCTTTATGCACTGATATCCCTTCCGAAACGAATTGCATGAATTTCAACTCATTTCACAAGTTCGTTTATAGCTTGCTCTTCTTCGGAATATTTCAAGCAGTATGCAGTGCGCTGCAAACATGTAATGGAGATGCATAAAAACTAAATGCTTGGGATGTGTGGAAGATATGATGAAGAACTCGCGGGAACGAAAGGTTTGAAAAAATATCATTTCCGATGAGTTCCACCAAACTTTAATCTTTGTATTGGGAATTCGACTGCCTATCGAGTTTTATGGATTTCTGTCAACTATATAATTTCACATTTTGTGCAATAAAATCTCAACTTGTAAGAAATCTGATGAATTTCTAATCTGGCGTACCCCGTCATAGATAATGGTAGAAAAAAAACCCTGCTGGATTTGCGTTTTTTTACTAAAACGTTTATCAGAGTGTCTTTAATTATTTACATATTTGCCGTATAATGTTCCTCCCGTTGCTTATTGAATCGTTGATAATGAATTGGATTGACAAATGTATTTGTGAGTTGACTACGTGAGTGTAGCATTGTTTATTCTGTGATTTGGTGAAGAACACCAAATACAGCTGTGGCTAAATGGTTTCAATATATTTGCATTTTTGTATTTCTCTTGTGTCCGAGAAAAGAGATGCAAAAACACGGCAGTTATTTATTCATTACACTCTTCAGTCAAAATTGAAAATATACAACAAGAATGAAAAGTAAATCTATGAAGACAATACTTACAACCACTAATATTTTAATGGCCTAATAAGATTAACAGCTGGTAATTTTAAACCGATCTAATTACATAACTGTAAAGATAAATTTAAACAACTGAATAAAACTATACAGATAAACTTCAGTCCCTCACTATAAATCTAAGACTTTATAAAATTGTGCGGTGTTTCCTGTTTTTAAATCCCTTTGACCTTTCCAGTGAAATTATCCCTGAAGGTTGTTTAATTGAATTAGCTAAATATTTTTTGTTTTCATCTCGCAATACATCTGTCGAATGAGGGCCAGTCAATTTTAATGTTTCGTTAACGAAAAACAATTACAGTAAAAAAATAGTTAATTTACAGATATAAAAGAAAACAATTACAGTTAAAAACGTCGAGGCTGATTTTTTAATAAGTCAGTTCGTTTAAAGGCGATACGATTAACTATATATAATTACTCAAACTTGAGTTTACTATAAATGACGTTGACCTGTTGTTTTGTTTTGATTATCTTTATATTTTTTGACTGAACAATTTTTGGAAGCCGTTAACAAATGTCTGACAGTATACAGGGAATGCAAAAGTTGCCAGACCGCCCACTGTTGATGTACAGTCGCCGAGGCTTGCTGCGTTGCTTGCTGAGTTGTTTTTGGACTCCCCACTAGAGTCTCATTATACCCTGGATATAGAAAAAATCAGTCAGGAGAGATACGTTGAGTACCAACAAGCGTACAGTTGTTTTTAATGAAATTGGTCTTTTACACCCCTGGAACACTATATTAACTAAACCTGACTGATATATACATATGTCTGATTCAGACCTGCCATAAAATGCTTAACCGAATGTATAAAAGTTGATATAAATCAACTGCTTAGAATATCGGCATACCATCTAATGATAAATGATTTGAAAAAAAGACTGGCTGAATATGGAAATTTGAACTTGTAGTTTCTCATATCAATTTATGAGTATTTGTATAGCATTAAGTTTTAAATGTATTATATTCCTTTCAAATGTTGTTTTAGCTGAAAGAAAAAGAGGCAATGGATGACAATCGAGAATTAAACGAAGCGGTTTCCACCCAATCGCCATTAATAAATGACCTTGACTATATACTTGGTCGACCAAATCCTTTTCTTGACTTCAAAGTCCCATTTGGTTGTGCTGTCTTTACATAGTAAGCTTACAGGATAATTTCTTCCAATGCAGTATAGGCTTGGCAGAGGTCACTAAGGAATTCATCTGAACGATATATACAGTATACGGAACTTAATCTTCTGATATCTCAAGATTATATCAAGCCTTTGAGCTTCAGGTGGCTCTGCCGCTCTGTTTTGCCTCGTCATTGTCATATAACTTATTGATTTCATGCTAGAATATAACAATAAATTGATGTGAATATTCAAATTCAAACCTTTTATATACTGCCGATAAAAAATTTGCCAAAAACATTTACATCATAAGATGGGATGACAGTATTATAAGCAGTTGATTGATATCAACTTTCATACATTTGGTTAAATATTTTAGGCAACCCATTAATATAAAGTCAATACAACCAGATTTTATTCCCAGAGAGAACAATGTCCATAGATTTAGCATAAAACGCATACTGCAAATATTGCTATAGAGTAAAATAAAATTTATTTCATCACATCTTCCCATCATTTTATTGATATAATCAACACATCTTTTGTTTAGTGAAAATGTATATGTTTAGAACTTTACTGAACAGTTTCTTACATGTAGAGTGAAAATCTAAAGATTCGAATTATTTGACAAATACTTTCGTAGGCGCGTACAAGTGCAAATACATTAATTAAAATTGATTCCTTAACTCTTTTGATTAGATATTGTTTGGCAAGTTTAAGAAGTAATTTTAAAGGTTTGTTTCGACTTTGCAAATAGGAATCAAAGAATATCTCGTTTAGGTCAAAACCATTGCTATAAACTTAACTTTCATTTCTTATGATGAACAAAATTAGTAAATGTAGAAAATTAAGGTGAAAGTGATATTAGGAAAGAGCATTTAGACAAAATAAAAACTGTCGTAAAGAATTTTACTTCATAAATTATAATTCTCACGACGATATATTATAGATTTTTGTTATTTACAAAAATAGTACCCGATGGGGAAAATTGAAATTTCCCTGTGGCCTAGTTCGCCATTGGATAAACGTAGGTCATTCTTCGGGGCTGGGTTATGCACAATGGTTTGAAATGGGGTAAAATGAGGCGCATAAAAGGCACACAGGATAGTTTAGATGTCTTTATCTGTGGGAGGACGTTGAAAGAGGCATTTAAGTTGCAGAAATGGTTCTCTGTCCAAGAAAGGCGACCCCTAAACAGCAAAACAATATAAATTGGACAACACTTTGGTTGTTCTGTACCGGATTGAGCAAACGATACAAGCGCATCTTTCTAACTAACCACTTGTTAAAGAACACAACTGTAGCATGCATAATATTTATAGGTTTCAGGGAATACACCAGAATGACATTGACTGCAGTATACTCCATCGTGACTATATTTTTTATTAAATTTCTGGGTTAAGATGTGAGAGAGAAATGTGTTTTACTGATTTGTAGCGTTCTTTTCCAAGATGCAATGTACTGTATGTAGTTCTACAACCTATCAACATTTCCAATGCGTTGCATCTGTAAAGAATGCACATCAAACTAATTATTTTAGTTCATTAGTGACTATATGAAAGCTGAAGTATTATTTTAATGAGTCTTATTCTAATCAACCTACCCATGCTTTAACAGTTCTTAAACAAATTCTGGGGCCGACTATAAAAATATCGTCGAAACGTGGTTACATCATGCAAACCACAGATAGTTTATCCCATGAGGAATTATAAGGGGCATCCTAATAATGTTTTTTCTTAACAAATGAAAGTCATGCATGCAGCCAAATCAATCAGTAGGATATTGTTGTTGTTTTTCAAAATCTTTTATTTCAATTTATCCCTATTACAAACCGGATAAAAAGGTTAAAACTATTTTCACTTTGACAAATGTTTCATGCGTCGTATATATTTGTTTTAAAATATCGTTTTGCAGAACACTTTAAATTCATTCTACTTCAGTATTTCGTCTTCAATTCCAATTGGAGAGCAGATATCAAGCGAGTGCCATATGTTCAAAAGTTTCTATATAATAAATCTACATTTTCACAAGTGTACTATTTATCTATTTTATTAACAAAGTTTAAAATTTGAATCTGGAGCTAAATCATATATATCGCTTAATTGGGTCACCATACAAACGTCACATACGATCGATAAAATCGCTATTTTGGAGTATAAAGTGACAATAAACAACCTGGTCTCGTCTGATTGGCTGTCCACAGAGCGCGCTATTTTACGGACACTGCATGATATATTGATGTCAACTATGATGTCAATAGACGGCGTCTGGTAATTGTAGAATAAAAAAGTTGCACATTTGATAGACTTTCTGCATTCGCGATTTCCTGCTATTGAAACAATGTTGTGTATTAGACTGATGGTAGGCTACCTATACTGTCTGATTGATTGACATGCGATTGTTAGTTCATCGTATGCCTACAGTTAGAAGAATATCTAATTGCAGCGTGGGAAACGGTTTGCTCAATGACAATGTAGGCACTCCTAATGGTTTCCGGAGATGCCTGCAATCATTGTTATTTCTGAGAGTTGCAGTATGGGTATATTGTCAGGCAGCTTTTTTGAGCGACCTAATTTCAACAAAGAATTATACGTGGCAAATCGATTAGTATATCTACAGAGTGATTCAGAATAGTTTGGCGTTAAAGAGAAATCAGTAGTGATTCAGAATAGTTTGAGATCAAAATTAAAAAAAAATGATGGTTGAGTTCACAACAGAGCATACTGTATACAGTTTATTTGATGTCCTGGGCAGTAGCACAGAATTGTGAAGAAAGTAGACGCTTGTCTGAAGCCATGTTCAACCTCCGGCCTGTGAAATACTCGAGTCAGTGGTTTTCATAAGACGGGTACTGGTGGAAGATCAAAAACTGCAACTTGTGATGAGAACAAAGAAAATGTATTGGAAGCGATTCAAGAGGATGATACAACGCCAACAAGAGAAATCCCGAAAGAAATTGGTACAGTATATCTCAATTCTCTGTTGTTATGATTTTAAAAGAAGAAAAGCTCCACGCCTACAAACGAGAAATGACTCAGCTTTTCTTCGAGAATGATACAGATCAAAGAATCGAATTCTGCCAGGTTTCCTTAAAAAAATGAAGATTTTAGATGAATGCGTCATTGGTTCAATCATCCAAATGTTCACAGATGGCACTGCACAATCCACACTTCAAGATTGCAAATTCTAGAAATCGCAGACGCTGACTGTTTGGAACTGTATCGGTTATAGTGACATTGGTTCATTCGATATTTCTCGCGACACAATGAACGGAGAAAGATACTGCAAGGTACTAAGATAAAAAGTATTTTGTCACTTAACCAATGGCACTGGGTAAACCTGGATTTATCAACAAGTTGGCGCTTCTTGTTACTTTGCAGCAAGCTATCGAGCAATCTTGGACGAACATCTTCCTTGAAGATGGTTTGGAAGACACGAACCAGTGGAGAGTGGCCACCTCGAAGTCTGTATCTGAGTGCGTGTGATGGCTATGATCTTAATACGCAGGAAAGTTTATCATCCCGCATACCATACATTTCCAAGCTTGTATGTGTAAGGCAAAATAATTTAAAAGGAGATGGAAATGTTCCGTCACACAATGACTTCTTTATGAAGCAGATACACCTACGTATTGAAGCTGTCGATGAGCTGTCAGTATGTACATGAACCTATTCTTTTCATAATACCGAACTGATTTCTCTTTACCGACAAACTAGTCTGTATTTCTAATGCTGTTTATGATGCTAGAATTCGTTGTTACGGTCACGCATCAGATTCTGGAAGGGTAGTCTGATTTAAACCCAAATGGTCTCTGTTATTGACTGCCACCGAACTACACGCAGGATCAGACTGTTTAACCTGCTCAGGCCCACCAAGATATCTGCGCTATCAACACCTTCTGGTCAGGTCCAGCCGGTGACGTAGACGTAGTCTCAGAATGCAAACCTATGACACTGCAATAGTGATTATTTAAATACATCGAATATTAGGCCATTGTAGTGACCCCAGACTACCTGAATATGCGGCAGTACCTCAAATACCAATCTACAGTATATTTAAATGATCTATGTAGTCATTTTCACTTTCCCACTACTCATTTCGACTGCGCTAAGCAGACTGGCCTATACTTGATTCTCTATCTATTCGGCATACGTGTATACTGTTTTTTCTTTCTGTGGAAATGAATTTATTAAATCCAATGCCTGTTTGTATTTTGTCGGCGTCTGTATTTATTTATCTGATTTTTTGTCTTTGATTAAAGCGTTTTTGATTCATGACCAAAAAACATCAACACTGACTTCTAGTGTTTTGCTTGTCGCTAGCGAAATTTGGGAAGGAAAAATCAGCAAGATTACTGTAAGAGAAAACCAAACCGAATTTAAACTAATTGTAATATCAAAACTGTCCGACCGGTTGCAGAGATACAATATTCATTCTGAAGGGATCCGCGATATTTTTTTAAAGAAGAAAAAGAGAAACGCAACTATAGCGATCTCGAAATGGAGAAAGAGAAGAGCTGGACTAGTGACCAAGTACTGGACAGATGATCAAAGCGGGTTGGGGGCTGGAAAACAACTGGAAAGAATAATAGCATCAGTCATGAAAAGGCAATTTCATTTTTAGGACATCAGGTCAGACGAGACGGAATGACAAAACTCTAATATGTAGGAGAAAATGCGAACGTGTGGACGCTACCTAGGCAGACCGTTGCGAATGGGGGAAGATGATTTCAAGGAATACAACGGACAGAAGATTTGTCACCTTGCAGCAGATAGAGATGGTAGACGAAAAGCTGTGAAGAATTGATTGAAATAAAAATAATAATAAAGTTGATTTAATTTAAACAAGAAATCCGAAATTAATCTCTTCAAAGCGTAGCCGCTCTTATGTCATGTTCTTCTTCTCCTTCCCGCCAAATCCGAAGTTGTCCGGCCGGTCCCCCGCAGGTACGTGATCAGGGCTGGACTGTTAAGGGCTGTAAAATTGTCGAAATGCCCACCGAAACACCGTTCTCTAAGGGAGATCCACCTCGGACAGGAGCACAAGAGATGTTTCTCTGATGTCAAGTCGCAATTTTTCTCTGACTTTTGACAATCTGCTTGCGTTGTGCCTATATCCAAAGACCTGCTTGATCTAGAGTTCCACATTGTTCCGAGCCACGCACTTGATTCGATGTTGGGACGCGTGAAACAAGCAGCACACAAATACTCTGAGTGCAATCAATCAATTTGCATTATTAGACCTTGGATGCCTGCACTGAAAGCTGAAAACAATATCGGGTCAAGTGCCTGGCTCGGAACTATTAGAAACTCTTGATCAAGAAGATGTTTTTAAATTAAATAACTCGTACTGTTTTGTAATGCTTGTTTAAGTTCACGTAAATATTTCGAAAATGCTATGGATCCATTGAAAATGGCTATTGTATCCGAAAGCGGAAAACTGTTTAAATTTTGGCTCTTCTTTAGTACTTTTGTAATAAAAAAATCAGCAAAAAGAATTAATAAGTGTTTTTTTTCTCAGACCGAAATGCTAATGCAGTGTTAATTAATAACGTCCGTGCATTGAAAGATTATTAATTTCCCGTGCAAAGCGACTGCGTCCATACAGTGCACACATAGTGCGAAGTTTTAATTGACTAACCCATTTAATACCGCATATGACTGAGAGGAAGGAGAATGGGAGACGCAGAAGTGGACGGTCTAGGCTGAGGTGGAGGGACTGTATGAGGAAGGACTTCAGGGAAGCGGACGAACCGGGGGGAATGGACCGAGTTGGCATCGACCGTGTGGCGTGGAGAAGACTTTTCATATACAGGGGGAGCCATAAATTCCGCCCGATTTTCTAAATGCTATCGTTTTAAAAGCATGAATTATACACAAGCGATAATAACACAAGTTATATTTTGAAACAAAAATGTATTTTAAAACGCATAAATTTACAAGCATTAACAATCACTTACACCCGATAAGGCTCAAATTGTTCGCCGTGCGAATTGGTGCACTTCCGAAGTCTGGCAACTACGCTTCGGCAAACTTTCGAACAAAGTTCAATGTCGATTGTGGCGAACTTATCTTTGATGGGTTGTTTCAACTCGACTATGGTCCGTGGCTTCTCGGCATATACAATATCTTTCATGACCCTACACAAAAAGAAGTCCGGAGGTGTCAGGTCAGGAGATTGAGCAGACTATTCAATTGAACCTCGTCGTCCAATCCACCGACCCGGAAAGTTGGTGTCCAACCATTCACGAACAATCGTGCCATAATGTGGTGCGGCACCATCTTGTTGAAAGTAGCAATCTTGACCCTAAACTCGGGGCCAGAATTCTTGCTTCAGCATTTGTAAATACCGTACTGAAGTTACTGTCCCATCAACGATTGCAGAGCCCACGATTCCAATAGAAGATATGGCAGCCCAAACGGTGACACCAGGCAAGCTTACTTCCTTTTCCATCACCACCATGTTATTCCCAGAAGAGCAGTGGACACAGTTGTGGCGATTGATGTGGCCATTCAGCTTGAAAGAAGCTTCATCTGACCACCATATGCGATCAACAAATGCATCATTTTTGTCAATTCTCTCCAAGAACTCTTCAGCGAACTGCACCCTTCTGTCTGAATCTCCATCATGAAGTGCTTGTACCAGACGCAGGACATACGGCCTCAAGTTCCTCTTATGAAGCAATGTTCTGACACTTGTTTGGCTGATACCCAGTTCTTGAGACATGCGTCTAGTTCACTTTTGGGGACTACGCTGCAAACTTTCCATCAGTTCGTCACCCTTTTCCTGAACTGTTGTTGTGGTTGGTCTTCCTGTTCTCGAAGCATCATTGATGGCTCCAGTCTCTTCGAATTTCTTTACTAACAAGGTGATGTTTCGACCTTGGACAGGATTAATGTTATATTGGATTGCTAAACGACGCCCAGCTTCAGCTCCATTTTCGTTAGACTGGTAGTAATGTTTCACAGCAGCTATTCTCTGCTCCTTAGTAAAACGAAAAGACATGCTGCTGCAAACTGAACTAACTAAAAGTAAAGCTTTTCTTGTCAATAAATTTGAATTTTGATATTTGAACTGACTAATGATGCTTGTGTTATTATTGGTTGAATTAATATAGCATGTTATTATCACTTGTGTATAATTCATGCTTTTAAAACTATAAGTTTAGCATTTAGAAAATAGGGCGGAACTTATGGTTCACCCTGTATATACAGTATATGTATATGTTCTAATTAAAAAGCAAACTAGATTTTCTCCTTTATTCATATTACTTCCCCTTAGGTTCCTATCTTTTCTGATAATTGAGTATCTCCTTTAGGATTTGAATTACATCCTTATGGCAAGTAATTTTGCTTTACATTTTTACATTCCGAGCGAGCACGCGTGTTTTATTTACATTTACATATTGTAAAGCTTATGATCTGGTAGCGATTAACTTACTACAGAGGCCCAACTATGTACTCCACGATTACTAATAATATAAAACGCGTTTTCAAACATAATACTTCAATTAATGTGTCAATATATCGATATACAGAAGTCCAGTCGATGCCAATTCCCACGGTGCATCAGTAGTTAAACTTCTTCGAGTTTGGCTCGCGTACCTTGCTTGCATAAGCGAGTGCACTGCACGACAATGATAGTATTTAAGAATGCTAAACTAAATATACTGGCATGCGCACATACTGTGTACATTTTGTCTGTCCTATCAATAAACCGAGTTCAATAAACGATTGTACTGCCATAATACACGTGCGTGTGCGCGTGTGTGAAACCCCGGATACGCATTCGGGTAGTATGTGCCAGAAAATAGTGTCTACTGCAACCAGCAGAAAATTCCAAATAAACACCGTCAATGCATTATCAGACGTCCTCTCTATAAAGTCTGACGGTACAATTCTACAAAAAATTGAACTTAAGAGTGAAAACGTTGGAAGGTCGTTGAGGACGGACCCAAAAGGCTAAGTGTTTTCGCGTCCAACTGTCAATGTTGGACTGAAGGTTGGCACTCAAAGGGGTTTGAATACAGTATATTAACTACTGTAGAGTAGACACGCGCGCCAAAATATGTAATTTCGGTTTGGGAGGAGGAGTTTGTTTATACACTAAGTTGAATAGCTGCAGTAATGTAAATGTGGAAAAACATAGAAAGTGCTTGTTCTGCAATGGCGCGTATAGCCGTATATCTTAAAACTAAATACTAAATTATTACTACAGATTTGGTTTATAAATTTTTCTACTTTTACCAAAGACGTAAGAAAACAACAACTGTCGTTGTATTTAAAGCTCGTTCTGTTTTACCGATTTATCAAATAAATTTTACAGAAATAGTCAAAGCGCTTTTTTCTGCCTACCAAATTCCCGCTGCTATTTTTAAAACTGAAAATGTTCGCATCTGATTGGCCGAAAGGGCCATCAATCAAACTACACGGAAATCCTTTATCTTTAAACGAACGTGTGTCTACTCAAGTATAATAATTCCAACCTCTTTGTTGGCACTACACATATCCAGTATATTATTAAATCAATAAGCTTATTATAGTGCACGAATGAGTGCGATTAAACGAGTTACATACACTAGGGTGTTCATTTCATTCTAGGAATAGCGAGCTGAGTTATGTTTATGTAATTGCAAAAATTCGAACTATAGATGGCTAAGGGGCAGATGATGATGGTGATTCATTCCGACAGCGACTGGTGGAAGCCTATGTTTGACTGAAACGCGTAAACCGCAGTTTTCTTTCGAAATGGATGTTTCGTCTTTTGTATTAGTAAAGTGATTTATCGGATATCATCATTCTGCGAACCTTTAGATTTCAACTTTGAGGAGTTAGAAAAAGATCTGAAAAGTTTGTAAAGTCCTTTTTTGTCAGACGAGCAATGAAGAGCTAAAAATATACGACCTTCCAGTGTCCCTGAAAATAACCGAAAAGCATGTGAATAGTGGTCCCTTAGATTGTATGGACAGTGAGTACGTTTCTGGAACAGTCATAATGAAGGAAAGGGACCATGGGATTTGACTTATTTGACGTGTAGTACTATTTCAATGAGGTTAGTACGTTTCACTTTCGAAATTATAATTATTTTCCGCCCGCAACTTTGTAACAAATTGTATGTCATTTACAGCACTATATGCGCTTATGTGGACGTAAAGATATCGATATGTTTGACAAAGGTAGAAGGTGCACTTTGAATCTCCAAGGCGGTGCCTTGGTGGATAATTTCGAAAGCTGTCAGCAGAAGGAGTTGGTAGTACAAAAAAGAGAGCGGAACGTTTTTCTGTAACGGACAAAGAATAAATCTGGGACAAGTCGTTTCATCTTAGAGATGCAAAGTCATGGGCGAACACCGAAATTTACTCGTACAAATGAGCAAATTGATGTATAATGATACATAATAGTTATACGTTTCATTTAACAACTACATTATACAACGCACCTGGATTTTCCAACTTCTCGGCCAATTCTGCCACGCTCTCGATGTCCTT
>JAUYWV010089611.1:0-15118 GCA_032274565.1 Nematoplana nigrocapitula | reverse complement strand
CCCTCTCAACCCTGCGGGGTAACATAGAGGGGTGAGGTCAGCCTCCGAGGTCGGAGTCAAGATCAGGGGGTCAGGGTAGAGGTCAATGAGGCTAAAAATGGTGTGAAATGGCCATTTTGGGTAGAAGGTGGCAGGACCATTAGTGCCAACAACCCGAAACTTTGCATGGTTGACCCCCTCAGCCCTGTGGGTAACATAGAGTAGGCGAGGTCGACCTCCAAGGTCGGGGTCGAGGTCAAGGAGGCAAAAATGGTGTGAAATGGCCGTTTTTTAGTGGGCAGAGTTTGTTTGTTTCGGGTGGGCGGCAGGACTGTTGGTCCCAGAGACCCGAAACTTTGCATGGGTGACCCCCTCAACCCTGCGGGTAACATAGGGGGCGAGGTCAACCTCCGATGTCGGGATCGAGGTCAAGGAGGCTGAAATGGTGTGAAATGGCTGTTTTTATTTGGCAGAGTTTGTTTGTTTCGGGTTGTCGGCAGGACCGTTGGTACCAGAGACCCGAAACTTTGCATGGGTGACCCCTCAAACCTGCAGGTAACTGAGGGGCAAGGTCGACCTCCGAAGTTGGGGTCGAGGTCAAGGTGTCGGGATCGAGTTCAAGGTGGCTAAAAACAGTGTGAAATGGCCGTTTTGGGCAGAAAGAAGCCTCTCACAGAAAATTTCATATAACAAAATACTAGGGCAGGGCTAGGATTAGGGTTAGGCATGTGCCCTATTCTATTGCCCAGCAATGAGGGTACACACTGCTAGTTAATATATAGAAATCCTATTTATATTATAAAAAATATTACAATATTTTCTATAAATACTATACTTTAATTTTAATGTATAAGATTTTATTATTATTTATTATTAATTTTTTATATTATAGATTATATATGTATAAATATTTATAGTTTTTTCTTTGTCATATTTGGAAAGTATCTTCCCTATTGACATGCTATTATAATGTTTAAAATCCTCAAACAAACTCCATAGCTATTCTACCTTGATAAAATCTGCAGATTTATATTATAAAAATATACAAAGAATTTGTAAAATATAAATGATAAGACAAACACAATTATAAAAGCATTTGAAAAAATGAATGGCACAAAAATAATGATTAATAGGATACATTTAAAGCAAATTAGTTACACACTTGCATTACAAATCGCTGGTATAATTCTGTGGACTTCTTTACCTCATATACTGGCATCTTAAGCCTATAAACTAATGCTGCAATACAAGTCTATAAACTTGTAATTCTGGTAAATATATTATTGCAGCCACACACACTATTATTATAAATTTACAAATAATACAGTTAATACACTTCTTCTACAGCAAGATAAGGTCGCTAATATATGTGATACAAGTATGAAAACTTGTACTGGCAAAAAGGAATTCTAACTATCCAGAAATTGGCATTGGTATTATCGACAAACTTTAATCATTGGGATATATGTAGCTATATATGAGTCAAAAAGGATAAGTCCACAGACTTGATTTACCATTGCATAAGGAGTGTATGGTTAAGTATTTAATATTGTTAGACAACAGTCAATAATGTGATAAGTAATTTTTTCAAAATTTGTGTTGTTGGTCGGAGCAAGAGAAAAACCACAAAGCCAGATACAAAATGCAACCTATCTTGGTCAGAGCGCCAGCAGGGTCTAGAGAAAATATTGACAGCTAGTGGGCCTGTTTTCTCACTTGGCCACACAATTAGGAAGAGTTTGAGGTACTTAAAATTTAGGCGTGAATATACTGCTAAATCTAGCTGCTCCTAATGTATTTGAAACATACCTTCACTTGTAATTTACGATCTCTTAAAACCATCGATTAAAATGACATCACCGACTAAAACTATTATCTTAAAATTAGCTGCTAGTAAATTTAAGAGCTGCTACAGGAGTTTTATGAAACAGAATTTATTTAAGAGCTTCTAAATAGCCACTCTTAAAGTTTTTATGAAACAGGCCCCTGATATACTTTTAATCCCCAATCTGTTCCTCAGCTCATCTGAAGGCCTTCTTTTCACTAAGAGTTACATTACACATCCATCTAACCATCTTCATCTCTGCACACTCAAGTCTACATACATCCTTCTCTTTTCAAGGTCAAATCGCATTACCATACACCATACCACTTCCAACACAGGCTGCATAAAGCTTCCCTTTCATCTTATGTGACAACACCTGAGTCATCAAAAGAGGCAGCAGCTCCGTAAATTTCTTCCACCCAGAACAGAGTTTGCTTCGATGTAGTAATTTCATAAGTATAATATGTCATTAAATCAGTGTATAGAATAAGAACTTCATGTAGTTTAATATTATGTAAATTATGATGTCATAAACTTGCAAATTTCAGAACAAGTATAAAACGTTTTTTTTAAATAAAATATCTTATGCCACTTCTAGTAGGATATTTGACATTGACATAATATTTGGCATAGCATGTTTTCCACATTTCGATGTGCATCATGTTCACACATACATACAGACTTTTAAAGTATTATATAATTCGACCGGCTGGTTATGTTTGCCCAAGTCATTAGAATATACATAGGACTTTCTGATAAAGCCTGCTGAGAACTGTCAACTGTTTGTCCATTCGGAAATATATATAGATTTCAATCAGTAATATGAAACAACTAAGTATAGTACTACATCTGAGATTCTGAGTGGAAACCGAATTTGAACATTTAATTAACTTTCACATGTTTCCAGGTGAAAGAGCAGAAGGAATCTGACAATGTTCGTGTGGTGGTGCGTTGTCGTCCTCTAAATGAAAAAGAAATTGATCAGGGGCATCGTATGGCGGTAGAGGTGAGTGACAACATATCATTCGAAGACTATTCAGCTGTTTGATGTGCTTAAGCAAACATCAATTGCAATCGCGGTCCCAGTTTTTGTCAGTGAGGGGCATTTAAGATCTGAATATGCGAGGAAATTTGTGTGAAATAATTTATCTAGTTTCACCTGCTATAGAGCTAAAAATAACAAGTTATTGTCAAAAAGAATGTGTTGATTTAACTCGTCACTTTTAAAACTACATTAATAAACAATGTCTGAAAATACACCTTAATTATGAAAACAAATATATAGCGTGTAATACAGTCGTACCATATCTAGCAAAAAGATTCCGAGTAAACCGAATGGGGATATTATTCCAAATATTGACACCTACTGCTTCTTCGGGTCATTGAAGAGTGTACTTTATATTTGGAAGCGCTGTGATGCGGTCGGAGCATCCAAACGTGAAGTTTTCATTGTGGTCCTTGACCTCTGCGTATGAGTAGAAGAAATAATTGGGAAAAATGCCACAAGGGGTGAGCTGTTATAAAAATTAAATACAATTAAAATCACTGTTATAGTGCGAATTTAATTGTAAATATCTATAATTAGCTAGAACAAACTCTATTTAAAACATTCTGTATTTTATTTACAGTAAATAGGAAAACAAAACTGTTATATGCAGAAATCAAGTATTGATAGTATGGAATTTAGGTGTGACAATGCTCTGATAAATAGATTTCGATGCCCAGGAAATGTTATATCATAGCAGAATCACTTTAGATTTTGTCTTTCTTGCTCTTAGCGATTGCACGTCGACTTCATACTTTGTGCAATAGAAACTATGTAATTTAGGGCGGGTCCGGACCCCATGTGCTGCCAGTGCTGGCTCCCATCACCACCGCCAATCCATGAGAAGATGTAGTACAGTATATATTGAAATATAGCCAAGATTTCCATGGAAACACCCGTCAACGAATGAATAAGGTAAAGAAAACAGGACTGTCTATAATGCAGAGTTTAAAATTCTCAGCGCACAAAGATAAAAATAGTGCACGAAATTCTCCAAATAATGCTATTTACTATTCACTTTAGCTATTCCACGCATGTCTCTTCCTTTGTATTCACCTTCTATACAGTAAGTTGACAAATGACTTCATTCCTATTCGGTTGATCTTTTCTGTGACAGTTATGCAATTAGGAAAGTTTGACAATGTTGACCAACAAATCTGAAAGGTGGTCGTCACTAAATTATGTAGAAATTTATTTGAACTTAGAATCTGCCCCCTTCCTCCACTCATCTAACCTTTTCATATATTTTGCTTTATTTGATTTTCTCTCATTATAATGTAAATCTTTTTAGATGCGTCCTAGCATCTCTATAAAAAGGTCTGCCTGTCTTTCTGATTGTATGTACTGTATGTATGAATGTCGGCGTTTTTTAATTGGATTTGAATAAGGCAATCGATGAAGTTTACAATACTGTTAGCTTCCCAATCTAGTTGGTTTATCTATGGACTGGCGTCGCAAATGTTTTCACAGCGCTCATCTGTACGTGGTGGCAGGACTCCGAAGAAGCTACAGATGTAGTAATCTTTTTTGTTTAACCAGCCGGTCATTTCGGAGAAGATTTCAAAGTTTAATTTACGTCCGGATTTCTAAATTTTGTATGTATAATTGAAGCATCCTCGCATCTCTATGACAGAGTCTGTCTGTCGGGAGGAAGGGAAGGAGTGGACGAGGCCGCATCATTGGTCTTACCGGATCTTATGATAAATCAATAGTTTGCAGAACTTATTATATTCACTGTTGGGGACAGTGAGAATTTCTACTGTTACATTTACCACTACAAGTGACACAGATAATAACCACTATGATGGCAATATGTTGTGAAGATGTAGACTGCAATACATAGACAGAAGGAGAAGTGAATAAAAATGTTGTTAAGAGTGATACGGTTCAAAAGACGAAGAGAAGGAGCAACGGCACGAGACGCGTGCGTCCCTCAACTATTTCGAGGTGTACTGTTGCATCCCCCCCCCCGGGCATTTATCCCCCTCATCTCAGACGGCCTGTAATATACCACAGATGGAATGCTAATCCGCTACATGACAGCGGATTGCCTTCGGGTCTGGGAAGAATAAGAATAAGAAGCAAAGTAGAATGAAAGGCGAATAATTTCAGAGAGAAAATTAGAACATATACTGTACATAGGTTTCGTCAGTTTTCCCACAAATCCGACACGCTTACAATCCGCAGAACGCGACGGACTGCTTAGTTGACTGTCTTTCTCTGCCGTACAGGTGGATGAGCTCCGGGGCAGCATCAATATCAAGAATCCCAACACTGCCCACGAGGAGCCGCCCAAACAGTTTACATTTGATCACGTGTTCAGTCCAACTAGCAAACAGGTCGATATCTATAACAAAGTCGCTAGGCCCATTGTCGAATTTGTCCTCAAAGGCTACAACGGTGAGGCTTTGTGATTTTTTTGTATCTTTAGTTGATTTTCGTCGTTGGTTTCAGATATGACCAGTTGTATAATTTCTAATTCATGCGCTTTATTAAAAAACAGCATTTGTAAACTCTTTCAATTATCCAAGCTTTCTATAGTTTTCCCTACATCCATAGACATTGTTTATCTCCTATTATCAGGAACGATCTTTGCCTACGGCCAGACGGGAACCGGGAAGACGTTCACTATGGAAGGCGTACGGACGGTGCCAGAGAAGCGGGGCATCATCCCCAACTCGTTCGCCCACATCTTCGGTGCCATTGCCAAGGCGGAGGCCAACGTGCGATTCCTCGTCCGGGTCTCCTATCTGGAGATATACAACGAGGAGGTACAGTACCTGGGTGTTGGTGTTGGCGGGATGAGGAACTGGGGTGGGACGATGGTCATGAGGAAACGCTCGTAGTAGTAGGAGAGAGAGATAGAAAAAAAATGAGAGAGGGCGAGAAAAAGCGAGGGAGAGAGGGTGTACTGTAAGAGAAAAGATAAAGAAAGGAAGATCGATATATATATATATATAGATATATAAGAGTAGAAGAGATAAAAGTTGACAATTTCGATGAGTTAATATGTTGTATTTGAGTATTGATTTCACAAAAGTATTGCATATGTTTGACTATTATTTTCTCCGACATTTTTGCTATTTTTCAAAAATTAAAAAGAACACCACAATTAGTCATATAGATAACATCATTTAAAACATATTTTCTAACAAAATGAGGGAGTGATAGATGTGAATTGAAATGATACAGCGCAGCTCCAGAAAGGCCGTGATATTCCGTATTGATTATTTGTCACTCCAGATCCGTCTAACTACGCACAGGGTGTCCCTAAGTGACTTACACTTTTGATTTTCGTCCCAATCAATCGCCCGATCTGCTGATTCCGAACCGCGGCAAATCCCCACTTTATGCTAACATCCCCACTGCAGTCACCGTTTGGGCATGTGATTTTCTTTTAAACTGGTGTTACAACAGATGGAGGCGTATGGAGAAATGAATGTTTAATTTATCCACAAGAACCACCTCATTGGTAGGAGATCAGTACGAGATTAATTGGATCATATGTTCAACAGTTTGGTTTGACTTGGTGATGTCGCCAGGGCCTAAAGCGGGTCACCCATCGATAAAACCACGGCCTTAAAGGTGGAACAGAATGGCTAGAGCGCCAGAGGGGTTTAAAGAAAGAATGGAGAGGGGAAGAGGGGGGAGAAGATTAAGGCTGAAGCGTATGTGGTCGCGGACAGGGCAGAAATTTAGGAGGTGGTTGAGGTCTCCAATGGCAGAGAGGTAGAGGAGGCAAGTAGAAGAGCCTTCGAAGCGGATGCGATGACGATGGGTGAAGAGCAGAGGGGAATCGCCAGAGCGCAGTTGGGCAATGGAGGTGGCATCGCGGCGGGCGAGTTGACTGTGGACAAGCAGAGGGTTGATGCCGGCCAACGTCTCCTGGTAGGATTGGCGATGGGAGTGAGGGAGGGACAGCAGACGCTTCTGTTATGGATGCGCCTTTGGTAGCTGACGCTAGTTGGGGCGAAATGGGCCGATTTCGTGGCTAGTACGCTCGCCAAACCTCACAGCGTAAATGTTTGGATGTGGGGCCACGTATATCAGCTGGTGTAGTGGCAGACGGCTCAAAACATCGATGAATCTCACTTTTGTTCATTCAAGTTTCAACAGCATCGGCCGACATCTAATCGATTTGGAGGAAAAGAAAATGTTAGGTTTGCATTTTGGGATACCCCGTCTTTCTATTTAAAGGTGAAATAAATCAATAAAATTATATCTAAAGCTACCTAATTTAACTCTGGATTCACTTTAATAACTTGAAATCGATAGATGCTCCCCTCTCAGTTGTATTTCTGTCGCCTGTGTCTAGGTTCGCGACCTTCTGGGGAAGGACCAGACTATTCGACTGGAGGTGAAGGAGCGGCCAGATGTTGGCGTTTATGTGAAGGATTTGTCCAGCTTTGTCGTTCATAACGCCGACGAAATGGACAAACTCATGACCATCGGAAATAAAAACAGTGAGCTGCATTCCTTGTAATCTTCTACGGTTTCGCTCTCCTCTATCGGTGCTGATGGAGGACTCCGTGGCGGTGGCCTCGTATCTTCGGGAGCTCCGGCTCCCCTGACATTGGACTTTGAAGGAAAACAGGGTGATCAGCCCAGAACAAAATTTCTCGATTCATCCACACCAAGTGGCTCAATGGCATCACAGAAAAAGCCAGAAACCCAAACAACACCTCCACCCCCTTGCCTGGCATCAAGAGGCCACCGGAGGTAAACCACCAGACCTCTCCCACAAGAACATTTCCAGGAAAGAAACCAGGACTATAGAACAGCTTCGCATGGGGAAGAGCATCCTTCTGAGAAGGACCAGATTCGAATTCGGGCTCGAACTGGATGACATCTGCCCGCACTGTGACGAAGGCGTCCCAGAAACTGCAAAGCACCTCCTCACACACCGTGTAGCGTGGACAAATAACCGCATCCAGACCTGGGACCTGTTTCCTACTGCTGAAGAAATATTCTCGGACGGTGTACGTCTAATAAGGTTCCCCAAGGGGATCGTTGGCCGCGAGGATGGGCCAGACTATGCCCGAACGCCAGGAACACGAAGAAGAAGAAGAAGAAGGACAGTTCACGACTGAGCTGTCTGTTCCCTTGCTTGGAGACCCTTTTCACCATGGTGCCTGAATCTTTCCTCTTTTTGTCTAACTCTCCCTCCTCCACACCAAGCCACTCTCAATCCCACACACTTCTGTGAGGTCAGTCTTCTGTACTCTCAACTGCTCATCTAGCTTTCGGAAGACGGGGATTGCGTAATAATGAGAAGAGATTTCAAGTAGAAAGTAAGTATAGACAGATGTGATGTACAAAGTGAGGAAGGACACTGGGGGGTACGAAGAAACGAGGTCGGCGCTGAAAACATGATAGGGAAGACAGAATTGGGAAAATGTTAGAGCTCTATATGATGATGGAAAAGATTGTGCTAGTTGTGGAAGAACAAGAAAGGCGAAAATGAGTTTAAAAAGAAGAAAAATTTGGAGAGTAACACGAGAAAAAAGTGGTAATGCGAGAGCGAAATATTGACGTCAGTGTATGACACATTGATTTCTAAATATTGTTGACATTATCTGAGATGTTAATTCCTATATTAACACACATCACAAAATTTACACTCGGTGAACTTTCAGGGGTGGTTGGTGCAACTAACATGAACGAGCACAGTTCCCGATCGCACGCCATCTACACCGTGACAGTTGAGTGTAGTGAGAACGCGACTGATGGACGGACTCTGCTGCGTCAGGGGAAGCTCCATCTTGTCGATCTAGCGGTAAGTGATCGACAGTTTTCTTTCTAACTCACTGGCTTACATACCTTTGTTTGTTTCTGACAGGTTTACTCCCAAATAAGTCGTTTATTAATCTGTGCCTCTCCCCTCCCTCTATCTTTGTTTTTCTCGTTTTCCTTAGTTCACTCTCCCTTACGCTCCCATTTATCCCTACCTCACTTGCTCATTCTCTTTCGCACAGCGCCTCTCTCTCCACCCTCCTCTCCCTTCCCCCTCCACCCTCACCCTCCACTCCTTATCTCTCTCACTTATTTTCTCCCCATCCCTCTCCTTCCCTTTCACTTTTTGTATCTCCCCTCTCCCCTCAATCTCTCTTTCGCGCAGCCCCTTTCCCTCTTTCTCTCTCCCTCAACCTCTTCCCCTCTCCTCTCCCCATCCACGCTCTCTCCCTCTTCTCCTCTATGTACCTCCCCCACGCTCTCTCTTTCTCCTTCTCTTCCCCTCTCTCCCTCAAATCCTCGCTGTACCTCTCCCCTCCACCCTCTATCTTCCTCTCTCTTCCTCTCCCCCTTTCATATTTCTCTTGCATTTCCGACCTCTCCCTCTATTTTTCTCTCGAGCAGAGCTTCTCCCCTCGTTCTCTCTCTATCTTTCCAACTGATTGTATGTTTTCACTGTCCGCTTCCTTGTCCAGGGATCGGAACGCCAGTCCAAGACTGGGTCCACCGGCATACGACTCCAGGAGGCCAACAAGATCAACCTGTCTCTCTCCACATTGGGCAATGTGATCTCGGCTCTGGTCGACGGCAAGAGCACTCACGTGCCCTATAGGAACTCCAAATTGACCCGCCTTCTTCAGGACTCCCTCGGCGGCAACTCGAAAACCCTGATGGTAGGTGTGAACTGTGTTATTTGACTTTGCCGAGTCAAGGTTGAACAAATAGACCTTGGTTTCCATACTGCCTGCCTCCTATTGTGTGAGACAGCCCAAAGAACGCCAGTGTTGTTTATTTTTTGTTATTGATTGTTTTTTATATAGATAATGCGTTACACACATTACGATGAATGACATAATAGGATTTTGCAAGTATATTTCTAATTATTTTTTAGCTTTTTGTGAAGACTGCCCTCTATATTCGTTTCATGAGTAGAACTGTTGATATCTCGTGGGCATTGAAACGAGGGACCACTAATGAGTTTTCATGAAGTCCTCTTTGGGCGAAATACAGCTAGCTCCAAAGCGACGAGGCCTACTGGGAATCACTGATGTCCTGCACTTTTTCAAACCATTGTGAGTCAGGGTGGCAAACGGTTAATCCCCAGCTAAAAATTTATGAACAGACTAGCTGCTATATCCGGCGTTGTCCGGGAGAAAATGAAAGCTTCTTGTCCGATAATTTGGCATTCTCTCGCCAGATTACTGAGGCAATGAAAAATTGCCGACCAATAATAATGAATCTGCTGCCAAGCGTCAGCAGTGCTTACCCGCCTGCCTGTGTGGTATTATTCCAGCGATATAAAGTCTACAGATATTGCGAGGGGGCTGACTGTGGATTCCAAACTTTCCGGCCCAACTCTAGTACACGACTAGTTTCGTCATGATTGGGACTCATCAGGTGTACCCAAGAGAAGGCGAACCCGGCTTGATTTACTACTGGCAAATCAAGCCGAGAGCTCCGGAAATATGTTTCACCACAGCGTATTAATGGCATCATGCCTTCACAATGCAATTACAAAGTCATTTGCATATAAAATTAGCCAGGCTGGCTGGTCGGAAAGTCTAGAATCCACAGTCAGTCCTCTCGCCTAGGGAAAATGCAGTTGCATGATTAAACTAATTTTGAAAACCACACTGATAGATAAACATAGATTTTCGTGTTAGTGTTTTTGCAAAGAATTAAAAAACTTACTGTAAACCTTGTTAATTTACTCCCTAAAAGAAAGCATTTATTTTATTACGCTAACAGTAGTCTTCATGCACCCGACGCGTAGTCCAAAGCTATTGATTAACAATTTCTATAGCAGCGCATTCACTGGCAAATTATGATGTCTATCCTGACCCTACACTGCTTGACACCTAAGCAATGCATCACAAATTTGACTAAAGTAGATAAGGAAAACTGAAAATATCTTATTTTACTCCGAGGAGGACGTTTGACGTTGCCGTTAGAATAGTTGGGACGGTAATTCCTGTCATACCGAATAAACATAATCGAGAAACTGTTCGATTGACCACATTTGTAGGCCTATGTACGAGTAATTAAATGACGCTTATCTGACGCAGCTGTCCTGGTAGATATTTTGGAGAATTTAAACCCTCCAATCTATCGGGAATCAGGGGTTATTCCTCAGAGACGCTAGTGCCTACTGATAGCTAACTAGAGACCAGTTGTCAGCTTATTCAATGCGAGTACACTCTCTCTTTTCTTCTTCTTCACCCCACGTCTCGTCCATACAGTGCGCCAACATTGGCCCGGCCACCTACAACTATGACGAGTCTTTGAGCACCCTGCGCTACGCGAATCGGGCCAAGAACATCAAGAACAACGCCAAGATCAACGAGGACCCCAAGGACGCCCTGCTCAGACAGTTCCAGAAGGAGATCGAGGATCTGAGGAAGCAGTTGGAGCAGGGAGGTGAGTTGTCATGGCAACTACACAGATGTTAACTACACAATTTGCGGCCTAATTTAAGATGTTTTGAATTTTGTTGCATTTTTTTTAGTTTAGTTTCAGGTATTTTTACTTTGTTTCAGATAGTGGAGATTAATCGTCTGTTTGTTAAATTTATGAGGAACAATTAACAACTGGATGTAACGAGAAACATAATCGAAACTGAAAGCGATACTCACAATAACAATAGGGCAAGTTTATATACGTTCACCATGCAGTAAGACACCTAAATTCATATCATTTCTCCTCTGGATAAAATCTTGGAACATGTTGGCAACATGCCACGCGGTGATGACGGCTAATGCTACCTACTCATGGCGTCATCTATTAGCTCCACGGCATATCTGAACAGTTGTTCTCCAAGTGCAGGGGCAATAACATCTGCTGGTAACCTCACGCGTTGCTGTACAAGTCTTTTATTTTATTTACTCTGAACTGACATTAAATGGAAACAATTGAATTTGTGCTGAAAATGTTGTAATTAAACCTGCAGTATCTGATATTAAACTGTAAATATTTAAAACTGAGCCGCAAATGATGTCTCAATTTTTATAATATTAATAATTGGCGACGAAATTCAGTGCAAATTCACTGAATCGAATGTGTGTTTTGGATAGCGGTATAGTATATTTGAGATGACATGTTTCGCCATTTATTAAAAGCGTTTTAAAACTACATAAAGCTCCTTCAGTAGACAACTCATAAATCTTAATTGTCATACAGCTATTAGCAGTGCGGAATTCACTTGCTACAAGTAAGGCACGTTATGGTATTTTTCAGCATTCTGATAACTTACTGCGTTAGCATTTGGCCCTTTTGTTGTGATTTTTGGCCAGATAAACTGGCTATCACCATTCATACATATGGCAACGTGTGTTGGTGATCCTTTCCAGAAATATAGACTGATCTACATTACATTTCGAAACCCGTTTTAGATTACTTATGAAGCCTAGCGTTGTATTCCTCACTGCTAAGCATATGTATTAATTTGACTATGCGTTTGACATAACGCGTTGTCTCCAGCAGCAAATTCACTGAAACTTGGATTAAATTTACTGTTACTTGGATTGCATTCATTGTCATGTGGATTAAATTTATTGGCATTTTGATTAAATTAAATGTAGCTTGGATTAAATTCATTGTCACGTGGATTAAATTCCCTGGCACTTAGGTTAAATTCAATCTCACATGGATTAGGTGGACTGAAAAAATTGTAGCCGCTGTAACGTGTCACGACATTTAATCCTTTTCAACCCAGAAGTGAAAAGAATTATAGTATGTGTAAGTCTAGAATCTGTCAGCAATCTGTGGTTGCACCATCTGAGGGTCGCTCTGTTGTTGTGCAGCTCGAACTGTACCATACTAATTGTGTTTCTCCTTTCACCTTCGTCACCCACTTGTAGGCATCGTATCCGGCTCTGAGACGGAGGAGAGTGAGACGGACAGCGAGGAGGAGGTGATCGTGGACGAGAACGGGGTGGAGAGGCGAGTGAAGAAGCGGCGAAAGAAGAGCTCGGGCGGAGGCGGGAAGGGGATCAACAAGCAGAAGATGTTGGAGATTCAGCAGATGATCGAGGCCGACCGGAAGAAGTTGGAGGATGAGAAGGACATGGCCGAGGAGGAGAGGAACAAAGTGCAGGTGTGTGTGGGCTGATTGTTCGGACGGTTTTGTGAATTCGATCCTGGCCGGACGTTAACATCGATCTTTGAGACTTTTTCCGCTTGTCATTCTATCATTACTGCTACTACTATCATTAATCACACTGTTGCCACTTTGGTTGCTATTAGGAATCTCTCTGTCAGCAATAGATAACTTGGGAATAACACTGCGATTTATTTCCGGAAGAGTGTAGCCATTCTTCATTGTTATTATTGTTGTTGTTGTTTGTTTGCGCTTCATTTCAGGCCCACCTGGAAGCGAAGGAAATTGAACTGCAGAAGCACCGCGACGAGCAGGAACAGCTGGCCCAACGTTTGGTGGCGCTGGAGAAGAAGATCATTCTGGGCGGGGAGAATCTGTTAGAGAAGGCGGAGGAGCAAGAGCGCCTGTTGGAGGAGTCGGCCCAAGAGTTGGAGCAACGGAAGCGCGTCGAGGAACAGTTGCAGAAGCAGTTGAAAGAGAAGGAGGAGGAGATGCTCAACATCGAGGAGAAGTACAACAATCTCCAGGTGAGTGAATGGTCTTCATTCCAGTTCATCTTCCTCTCTTTTAGAGCCTTCTTCCACATGTTTCTCTATTCCAAGTACTCTCATGAGAATCTCTTTCTTCACTCTTCAATATCTTTCTTTCTCTCTCACATACGCCTGGACATATACACCTTTCCGTCCATCATATAGGCATGTTTTGTCCTCTTTAGGGTTTATCCATCATATCCATATCGTCGCTCTTTTTAGTCGACAGAGAATTCGTTTTTATTGTAATTCCCGGTCAAGGGGACGGATCAGTGGTCCGACATTGCATAGGAAAGATAGATATAAAATAGAGAGAAAAAGAGAGAGTGAAAATAAAGAGAAAGAGAACAAGAATAAAGGGAGAAAGAGAGCGAGGAGAGATAAAAGAGAGAGAAGATATGAAAGAGAGAGAGAGGGGGAAGGTGAAAAACAGAAAAGAGAGAGAGGGGGAGTGAAGAACAGGAAAGAGAGAGAGGGGGAGTGAAGAACAAGAAAGAGAGAGAGGGGGAGTGAAGAACAAGAAAGAGAGAGAGGTGACGAAGAGGAGAGAGAGAGAGAAACAATAAAAAGTTACGAGGAATGCAGCACTTTACCTACCGGAGCAGAACATCCCCGCCATCATAAGGCGACTGCATAGGGCCATCCTTGAAATTAGCTTCTCTTCCTTGTCAAGACATTCATTGCCTTCTCTGGTCCACAAATGGCGCACCATATGTCATCACTCCCGCTTCACTTACTAGATCATCCCCTTTCTGTTCTTCGGAACTCCGGAATCTACAGTACTCTCTCTTCGCCCCTGATTCCCATTTACTATCAGTCTTTTCACCATCTCCTTAATTTCCGCTGTCGTTTGTCTGTTTTTTCAGGACGAGGCTGTAGGCAAGCGGAAAAAGTTGAAGAAACTGAGCCAGATGATCCTCCAGGCCAAATCCGAACTGCAGGACATGAAGGAGGAGCATCAGCGGGAGATGGAAGGTCTCCTGGACAACGTGCGCCTCCTCAGCAAAGAGTTGGGCATGCAGATGCTCATCATCGACAGCTATGTTCCCAGGGAGTATCAGGTCAGAGAGGATTTTCGTATTTGTATAGTTCAAATATTTCCAAATTATAACTACTATAAGAGCAATATATATTACAGATGTGTGTATAAGTAGTATATTCATTTACAAATATATTATGTAAATTGTTTACTTATTTCGTGTTCGTTTGCCTATTTCGATCTATAGGACCTAATTGAGGAGAATGCCCACTGGAATGAGGATATCGGTGAGTGGCAATTGCGATGTGTGGCCTACACGGCCAACAATATGCGCAAACAAGCACCACCAGAGACTAAGGAACCCAAGGTGAGTCTAGTTGCCTTTTGTTTAAAATAAATTGTTTGAATTATTAGTTTTAGGAAACTCCAGTCCATAAATTTTAATAAGTACAGTAGATGTGCTACGACTGTTAATTTACCAGCAAGAGTAAACTCGCGACATTTACAAACGAACCAATACTGTAGGCATATACAGTATATCTCGATAAAAGTACGAAACAATCAGCGCACATGCATGACTTAGTTGGCAAAAAATTCAGCTGATGAAACTCGTGTAAATTTCATGATAATACTGATTGTGATAATAATTTAGTCCTTCCATAATTTATCTCTGATAAAAATTATTTTATTTTAATTTTATTATTTATCTCTT
>JAUYWV010089600.1:0-15119 GCA_032274565.1 Nematoplana nigrocapitula | reverse complement strand
GGTTGATATTTTTCAAAGTAGGTTGATATTTTACCAGATAACAACTTTCAAATTAAATTATACTTCTAAGCGGAACAATGTGAAAAATTGATAACAATACAAAGATAAACTGGCGGAAAACGCAATAAGAAATTCAGGCAACAAAGAAAATTTAAACAATGAGGAATGGATTGAAGTTCGCTTTTAGAACAATAGGCTTTTACGTGCACCATGAATGGAAAAATGTTTTTTAATACTCTGCTTGAGATTTGCATATGAGGTGATATTATAGCATTCTACCCATTAGGGCTGGAGGTCTTTAGCGAGGGCGCTATTATAGTGTAGATGCAAGCTAATGAAGTTCTTCTATATGGTTGCTTTAAATGTTTTCAAAAGATTTTATGTTTCCAATACTGGATAAAATTTCCAACAGTTTTACCTAAACTCGACCTACTGCACCCCGCGTCTACGTCGCGGTCGGGATGTGACCATCACAACCATCAAAGAGGCAATATGGCCGAGCACGTCCCGAGGGCTTTTCAGTTAGAAGAAGTATGCCAGCCCACTATCTTTTCCTGCTGATCCTAAAGGGCTGGTGAGATGAAGATGAGAGTAGAGGCTGTAGAAGGTTGGGGGGTTGAGGCCGGTGATCTGTAGGGAAGAGAGAGAGAGAGAGAGAAAGAGGAGTGAAGAAGATGGTAAAGAGGGAGAAGCCCAGGATGGATCAGAAGAGAAAGATGTACAGGTGGAACGGCATAGGAGGATGGAAAGACTCAGAGGAAATGTGCGGAGAGTAGTGATATATGGAGGATGTAGGGGAAGGATGGTGTTGACAGGGATTGTGATAAGATGTTATCGGCGAGAGAATTTCTTTTATCAGAAGTGTGTGTGTGTGTGTGGGACACGGGCAGAAGTGGAAGACGAGGGAGAAGGGAGCCGGATTTGAAAGTACAGGAACAAGGGGTAGGTAGGTCAGAAGAAAGAAATACCGAAGGATGGGGGAGGTTCAGTCAAGGGATTAAACGTCCACAATGAAATGCGGATGGCCTGTCAAACATGATTGCACAACTGGAAGAACAGCTGGCCAACATGAAATCTGATGTGACAGTGATGCAAGAATGCAAATTAAATGCGATAAGCAAGGGGCCCATAATTGCGAGTTTAACTGTGGAGCGAAAGGACAGGAAGGTGGCACGAAAGGAGAGGAAGCCTGGTGACGTTGATACGGGAAGGAATTGTGTCCCGAAGGCTTACGGGATGGAAAAGAAAGACTACAAAAGGATAGACGATAGCGATCGTTCTGAACAGAAGGGAGCGCCTTGTTGTGAAGAATGTCTACAGACCAACTATCCATAGAACGCTTGGAGAAGACGAGCAAGACGTGGATAACGTAAGGAGATGGTTGGAGTGCAGAGGAAGTGGATGGATTGTGCGAGACAAGACTTGTACTCGACGGAGGAGGGAGTGAGACCTTGAGCAGATGGAATATTGAAGAGCTACGAGAGTTGAGTGGTCAGTGTCAGGAAAACGGATACGTTATTCTCAATGAAGGAGCACATACGCATGTGCACAAGAGTACAAGTCGAGAGAGCACATCTGATGTTTCGCTAGCGTCGGGAGACATCACAGAGAGCTGTAAAGGACAGTCACTGGTGGAGTTAGACTCGGACCAGAGACCAATCTTAATTGAGCACCAGTGTCGGAGGGAAGAGGAAAAACAGGCGAAACTGCTGTCGAGGGCGTAGAATAAGTTCAACTGGGGCAAGCATGAGACAGAGATGGAGCGGAGGATAGACGAGGTAGAGGGTGAGAGGATGTGCAGTAAACTGTAAAGCATGATCAAGGAGGCAAGAAGTAGTATCCCGATGAAAAAGATCTCCAGATTCAACAGACAATAAAGAATCGAAGGAGATGAATGCAGCAAGAATGAGTGTGTAAGATGTGGTGGAAAGATGATTGAGAGAGAGAGAAAGAAGCATAACGAGTTACAAAACAAGATGATTAAAAACAAGGACACCTTTTGGAAGAAATTCGTCAACGAGATGTGACAAGAAGCACAATCGGCGAAAACCTAGAAGACCATAAAAGCACTGACCACGGGGGATACGGGAGAAGCCGCATTCATTGTAGTGGATGAGAAGGAAGCGTACATGCAGATAAGCAGAAGACTGAAAAGTTCGTACTGCTCTATGCTAAGGTGAACAAACCCCACCACGGGAAGGACGATTGTAGGAAGAGATTAATCATGTCGAGGCGGATGAGAATGTATCATCAGGAGGAGGAGGAGTTCGGACAGGAGTTCACTATGGGGAAGATGATGAGGGCGATGAAAAAGAAAGGGGGAGTGATTATGGGGGAAGTAGCAATAATTAGGAGGCTGCCACTGCGATCGAAGGAGATTTGGTGGGAGATATTTCTGGATTTCTGGAAGAGAGGAATATGTCCGGGTGATTGAAAGAATGCAGAAATAATCTCTCTCCTAAAGGAGGGAAAATTTTGGAAGTTGCCAAGTGGTGTGAGAGAGTGTCTGCAAACCGTTTGTATTACTGGCTGGAGAAACTGAACGTGGTGAATGAGTGGCAGGTTTTCATCCCAGAAGGCGCACAGAAGAGCAAATATTGAGGTAGGGCGAGATAATTCAGGACATATGGGAATAAACACCTCATCTACGAACCGTGGCAATTACACTCAACTCTCGAAAGCGTATGACCTCGTGTGGAGAGTAAGGATGCTGGAGCGCATGATAAATTAGAAAGTGCCATGCGTAGCAAACTTCCTCGAGGGGGCGCCAGACCAGGGTGAGAGTAGGGGCCGGGAGGAGTAGGTGGCTCTATAGTGGTCAGAAAGCCGGTCGGGTGGTGGTGCAGATCATACGGGGCGAGGTAGTGGTCATGAAACGTGCCCTGGAGTGGGTGGAAGTACAAGATCTGGAAAAAGTGATGCTACAGTATATACAGACATCCAGGCGGTACTACGGACACTTGTACTTGATGCGGTGAGGCTGAATGCTAAGATGGAGGAGCTGAAGAGCCTGCTGGTAAGGGTGGCAGAGAGATGTAAAATCGTGTTGCAGTGGGTCCCGGTATACGTCGGAGTGGAGGGGAATGAGTTGGCAGAAGAGGCGGAAGTCACACAAGAGGAGGACCAGCAGGGCACTGAACTGTGGTTCGAGCGCGTAAAGAGCAGAGTTAAACGTGGGGTGATTTACAAGCCGGAGCTGACAGGAAGGATGGCGGAGGTGTACGGAGGAGGCTGTCGGAAGCTTAGGTTCTGCTGGTCCAGTTAAGATCAAGGCACTGTAACAAGACAGCCTTGGCTGTTCAAGGATACCAAATAATGTATCTTTTGATAAACAAATAGGCAATATTAAACTATGTTTGCAGATGCTCCTTGGCACTGTTCTGATCCCAGTATGACATGCTATAATGCCACGGAGTATTTTATACATCAATGAGAGGTGGTCGTCAATTCCTGCAGAGTCTGGCCCTCATTTGACCACTCCTCACTTTGCGGGATCTATGGTAGCCCGCCGCTCGTGCCTCGACTAACAGGCGATCCCTGGGCTGTTTATCTGAGATGGTGTGAAGAGCCCACCGAACCGGCTGCACCTGGCCAGAAGGTGTTGATAGCGCAGATATCTGGTTGGACCTGAGTAGGTTAAGCAGTCTGATCCCTGTGTAGTTAGGTGGCAGTCAACAGAGACCATTTGGGTTTAAATCAGACTATCTTTCCAGAATCTGATGCGTGACCGTAACAACAACAACAACTGCAACAAGAGAAATTCTTACAAGAGACTGGATGTCGGAGTGTCTGGGAGATGGGAGGAGTCGGATGAAAACTATCACTTGCTGATGTGTCCGGGGCAGAGAGGGGTGGAGAAGGGAGTTTGGGATCCGTGGTTTGGCGAGCGTGAGGGATGAGCCGGCTATTATGCGATGTGTCGCTAGGGCACACCCTGATTGGCTGCTTGAGTCTGAGACCTTCGCATCATGCCTCAACAACAAGACCTGGGGCACTGGTTCCACGTCATTTCCTTCGCTCCGAGGGAGGCAACTGTTTATGCCCGGAGGACACTCCGCTGACGCTGTCCGGGACAAAGGAAAAGAAGAAAACAACAACTCGTGGGTTTCTAGTTGAAGAGCCTGCCCATATATGAACGCTGGATGGATGAATACAGGACCTACAGAATGATTAATTGGTTATACTCTTAGTTATAGAGTACTTTGTCAATTTTCAAAGCGGTATAAGCAGACCAAACAAATTGAGTATTGAGTATTCAGAATACTGTACAACAAGGAACTGTGTTCAAGCTCCGCGCCAATTTCAACGCTGACGTCACAAAACTACTGTATAATCGATGGCCTGCGTGACATCATCGAAATAAAATCACGTTGAAGTCAATGATTAATTATCGCCCAAGCCCAATTTGTCGAAATGTCCGAGCAAAGACTATAATAGGGAAATTCATTAATTACATTGGAGCTTTTAATTCTCTTGTATGCACCATCTGGGTGTTCTTTTAATGTCCTCTTGCTGTTTTTAGACATTAAAAAATCTACGTAATACAGTACCTCACCTCAAATCGAGGTCAAGAAGTCACCACCGCTTTTCACAGATGTTGTTGAAATTCCAAACCTACAAAAGTGTTGCTGGGAAGCATGTGCGTTAATTTTATTAATCCCCGATAAAATTGTGACAACTGTTCTCCCAAAATAACTTCAATGAAAACATTTATCGGAGGAAAAATATAGCAATTATGTTGTTTAAAATAATCATCAAAGACATAGCATATTGTCTAATTTAGCATTCACAAACTGAGAATAAATCAAAACTAAAATTACATGTATATATACTGTATATATATATATATATATAAATGCTTATATGTTCATATACTTAATTATTAAATATGTACATTTATAAAATATAAAAATATGTGAATAATAAAAATAACACATTAAATAAATATATTAAAAATAATAAAGATATATATAACCGCGTCTGCTGGTGGATATTTTGTCGCAAATGCCATTACCGAATAAATATCAAAAGCCCTCATTGTATTCTACTAGAATAGTAGTATAAATATTCCATCATATATTAATATATTATGTTATATTTTATTTATTATTTTGCTTTCATCTTTTCATTTATTTGTGTGTTTTTATTTTAAACTAGTAAGTAATACGCATATGGTACCTTTCTCTTTTTGGTGATTCTGTGAGAAAACTTGCCAAAAAACACTTCTATGAGTTCTTCATTGCACTAACAATAACTGATTCTTTCATGATATATGTAAAAGGCGTCAACTTATAATTTTATTAAATATTTAAGATCATATTAAACAAGCTTAATGTCATCCTATCTATAATTGGAGAAATGTATGTATGTATATGCATGTATGTCTGACCGGTATTTTTCTCCCAACTCTCTTGACGGATTTGCATGCTTGATGACTCAAAAATGCTACGCCAATAGGTAACATGGGAAAAATAGCCACACGATGAAAAAAATGAGAGGCCCACAGCAGAAAATACCCCCCAAAACATGATTTTGCTGCGATGCTAAATCAATAATTATGCTGCAGGAATTTGAATTCTGCAGTAGCCGATTGATTCAATGCTAAAAATGTAATAAATTTGAATTCTGCAGAATAAGCGATTATTGCAATGCTAAATCAATATACTGCAGAATTCAAATTTCTTATTATAGATAGGATTACTAATGCTATACGCTTAGTCCTACTTGTGGATGAAAATCAAGAATGCTCTCAATCGCAGAGGCTTGAGCCTTGAAAGAACGGACATACAAACAGACCCCATATGTAGAGATGCAAAGACGCATCTAAAAATGGCCTTTGTGTGACAGTGGCTGAGAGGTTGGAAAAAAAGCATTTCCGGCCGAATTTGAAGAGGAGTAAGAAAATCTATTTTATCAAGTCGCCGCGGTGTCCGCACAATCCACCAAAACAAAAAAGCAGGAAACATTCCGTCCTAACGCATTCCAGCAGCAGCAGCACCGGTATATCATAAAGTGCATAGAGTGGGGGCCCTGGGAAGCACAAGAATGAGAAAGAATCAAGTGAGATGGAGTTGGTGATTCGCAGGGTCAGGAAGGGGCAGATAAGACTCCCACAGGGGAGATAGTTTCCAAATGAACCACCAACCGCCCGACTGACCCCATTAATTATTTCATCGACCCCAGATCTTGACTGAGGTGGGTGACAGCGGAGAGAGGGAGCGAATGGATTCGTGAGATTGACTTGCGTACACAGTCCACACCTCTAGACTTTGTGAAGTGCATCCAGTTCGATGAATTGAGGGGCGGAGAAGAAACACACTTTTCCATCACAGTCTCAATAACAGACCAGTCAGTATAGTCCTCGGAAAAGAGGTGAAGTATACGGGCATTCAGTTATCATCAGGGGACTGACGATAGCACAAGCAATGTGGTAGTCTTCTCTAAAAATCCATCAGATAAACAGCATGAGTAGTAAAAGCTGTGAAGCCTTTAGATCATCCCAAAGTAGATTGGGAATTCAAAAATACTGACGTCATAAGTAGGTCTAGGTCACGACCAGCGAGAATCAATCAGAGTAAAGTAGGTCAAGGTCACGTGTCCTATTGTTTTACAAATATAATGTTTTATTTATACGATAATGTTAGCAGTATACAATGAGAATTTTAGAGCAAATGCATTATACACATGACTTTGGATCGATACCATTATAGTACACTGGTGAAATGTTAGCATATTTCAACAAGAGTGTTGCAATATTATTTTTTCAAGCGCTGACTATTATTGTCTATATTTTTCACGTTCATTTATATGTTTTTGGCGAAGGTGTATGGTTGTCGATACGATTCTGACTTTCCGAACGGCGGTTCTTTTGGAATCATAACTGTAACCGGTGACGGATCCCACTTTCCGAAAACGCTCCGTATACGGTTGGTGCAAATAATGCATTAGCACAGAGAATTTTTTCCCCAGAAATGGCATGTTCGACAAACGATATCCACCAGCAGACCGGTTTCGGAGTTAATGCCCTCGTCTCTCAGTACTGTACCTAGTTGTTGGATATCTTGTCGTACGTGCCATTGCTGAAAAGATAATGTGCTAGAAAAATAACAATCAATGCCATTATACTTGCTGTTTTAGAAGTATATTTTAAGTGGTTCTTAGTTTTTTTAAGACTGTAGTTGCTCGCCAAACATGAAAAAAACGCATAAAAAGCTTCCTCTTCCTTTTTGCTCATGTTCTATTCTATTCAACTTTTCCTTTTATATAACGAAAAAACATGTTATTTATTAACGAAACTGATATTACAGTTGACAAATGAACAAGGCTAACAATCACAGAAATTCGTAGCGCCCTGTGAATAGCCGCGACAAACGCAAATAAATTTCTTGGTTTTTATAGTCCCCTGCCTCCGGTGAATTGAGAACGAAGTTCCTTCTTCTCTATTTGCTTGCTCTATTGCAAACACAGCGAAGGCTTGTTTGGGTGCGAATGCATTCTGTAGCTTTCTAATCACATCCTTCACTGACATGTGATCCATCAAGTTAGTCCGCAAAATCGACTTTCAGTCTGGAATTAACTCCAGAAACAATATAATTGTTCAGGAGCAGGATTCTTGATATCCACATTACGACCATACATGCGTATTCATTAGAATGTCGACACCAACTTTCATATACACCGCGTTTCAAACAAAAAACTTGCTAACCAAAATATTGTAATAACTTTCAGAATTCAATTCAATTTTACTCAAATTTTCAACATGTATAGCAATTTCAAACTTTATCTCCTTAGCAACTGTCATTTAAAAACAATCAATTATTATATTTATAGCATTAGTTACAACTGATTTTGTTGAAATTCCCAATGCCTCAACTAACACCTGATCAATGTAAACAAGTTATCTAATGTTTTTACCTCAACGGACAAGTTCAAGTTCACAACGCTGTCATCTGGGGAGTCCAGAGGCCATTTTTTAGAGAGATGTAAAATACCCACGCAGAGTAACACGAGGTGCTATGAGCAAGAACTAGTTGCTTGAGCCATATGTTTCGGACGATGTGCTATTCTTGATCAATTTTACAAAGCCTTAGATGAAATAGTTGGTATCGAAGCAATTCAAAACGTATGGTTTTAACACACCGCACTCCGAACTCGCGAACATTTGTCCAGACAATTTTCCAATCGTACAATCGGCAAGTTTTTATGCTATAATTTCCCCCATGTTCACCTCATCTCACAACACTGGACTTCTTCCTCTGGGGCTACATCAAAGAACCAAGCCTACCGATACGCACTATTTGCATGTCTTATCAAGCTTTTGATGCATTCAGAATATCGCCGACCTTTTCGCAATATATGACAGCAAGTATTTCGATGTCTCATCATATTTCACGGAGCTCCGGATCAAACCACTGGTACTTTGTTTCTTATGGTAACTATAATTTATAATTTTGCATTTCATATTAGGCAAGGCATTGACCTATTTATCAATTTAGACCAATTTTGTTGAATGTTTTAATACAAACATTATGCGTTTTGTTTGCGCAGCCAGACATCCAGGGTTCAAATCCTGGTTGTGTCACTGAATTAATTTCAGCACGGCTTCCCTGACAGTGGCCGTGGTATGGCGTGTAAAAGCACTAAAATATTATTGTGGTGTGGTTGAATGGCCCCACCACTAAAGCACTGTCTGCCCGGAGGTAAATCCAGCCGCCTCCACGTGGTGCCCTCAGGTTGAAATAGCGAAATGGCTGGCAACTCCCCGGGGCTCGCACGAGTCGTGATCCAGTAACTGAGTGTAAAAACTGTGGTCAACCCCCATCCTCTGGAAGGAGCCGGGTAAACAGAAAAAAACGGCGCTCGAGATTCGAGTCGTACAGTTAGTTGTTGTTCTTCGCCCTGAGGAACTCCATGATGCCCAGAACTTCTTATGTCTTTCCTAAAGCACTGGAGAAAAAATAATTATTGTGACACATCACAAATCGTGGGATAAATTCCTATGCTCAGGTTTGCGTCAGCATCCTCGCTTTTGGCCATTTGGGCGAGTGGTCGGAACACTTGAAGGTCAGTGTTCCTTGCCGAATCAGGTTGAACATCGAGTAAGACTGGTCTATGGACCGATGGCGATGGTTATGCTCTGTGCGAATGACAGATTAATTTTTGTTAAGGGCCAAGCAGAGCTGAAATGAAGTGCAACGTGGTAGCCCTAGTATTCCACCAGTAAAACACTGTCAGTAGTCCTTGTGATATGATAACCGAAATTCTGGGGAACTACACTATGATGTTGTTTTGTATATTTATAGATGCCTCCAAAATGCCAAAATGCTTCAAGTGTTAGTAAAAAAATATATTTTAACGATTGAATTCGCTTGATTACAGGTAAAAATGGGCGCATGGATAGATGACTGTACCGACCGCACTCGCTTATCAGCCCGACAGCATCTTGAAGGACAGGTTTTTAGATAGGTGGGATGAAGAAGGTTATGGGGAGGATGAGAGAGAGGGGAGAAGCTGGGTTAGAGGTAACAAGTTCAAGCCAAGTGTGTTCCTTTCCTTGGCTCTGAGTGATGCTTTCCAACTGTGCTGAACACGATACGATGATGTAATCAGGTTTTTGGAGGGTTTTCTAAATCTCTTGAATCCCAAATTTGAATTTTTTTTAAATACTACGCAGATGAAAAATTGGAGGACCGTTTGACGGTCTGATAAATACACTATAAAAACAAAGTAGATTTACAAAAAAAAACAATTTACAAAAACAAAGTGCAAATGATGCCATTACCTTTCAAAGATAATCAGAAAAGCTGAATTTTATTGTGTAATAGCGTGATTTTCTATAAATTTTCACTTGACAGTGTAAATCTGAAGTTTTACATATTTGAAGTGTAATATTACACTTTCAGATTTACCGTTTAAGATGTACTGTATATATGTTACAGTCAGACTGTGAAATGACTAAAATTTTCAGTCATTTCTCGAAATGACTGATTTCACAGTCTGACTGTAACATATATACAGTATATGTATTCCAGGAGGACAACAGTCAGATATGAAGGAAAATTTGTTTCATGGTGATATGCCAAACCTTTTGTTTTCTGAATATAAAATGTTTATGAATTTAAAGGAAACTCTAAAAGTCATTTATGTTTCGCCGTAAGAGTCAGAATCCTATTGGTCTCTATAAAACGACATGACGATTCCTCATGCTCTCCTAAAGCCTAATTTTGAGAAGGGTTTGTTTACGGAAAATATTATATGATATTCTTGACGTGCGCCTGATTTAACTAAAACGGACAATGGGAATGTTGTTTACAAAACTGTGTGGCTGCGGATACGTTTATTGTCGGTCATGGTCAAGCTATACGTGTAGAAACTGGCACGTAGCCAGGAAAAGTCTATTGTGTAAAAAAATAACCGAAACTAAATATTAGCCCTTCTGCGATTTTTGCCTACCAAACACCCTCAAAGCGATATGACATGTTTTGGCGCGCGTGTCTACTCTAGTTGATGTATTCAAACCTTTCGCGTTACTGACATGATTTCATAGACCGAGATATAAATTATCTGATTATGCTCTTTGGGTGATTTTAGATAGCAATCGTTTTAATTCATTAACCGTTAGACGGTGTTCAACTTAAATCATAATAAACGGTGTTTTGGGGGTGAAATTCACCCCAATACATATTTTCCCTATTATTAGTGTAAAACCACATAAATTGCTTATCTGTTTTTACCTCAATGATATTTTTAGCTGATAGATATAGTAGTTTTGTGCCAAAATTATATTTTATTCAAACAGAAAATACATAACACAAGCAAATTAGTGCATAAAACTAGTATTTAGTAGTATTTGTAACTGTAATCAATTGCGGTAAAGAAATGTCAAATAGACCAACGGTAGGTAGAGTAGTAAGTTCAAACTTCTGGAAACTTCTGATCACTGGATAGCTGCATGTACAGGTGCTGCAAGGTCCAGGTGGACATCTTCCGCATATGGGGACGTCATACTGCTTGCAGAGTAGCTTGCTGCACACACAGCATCTGCAAGAAGCGACTTTTTTGGCGACCACATGCAACACAGCGGGCTTCTCTTTGTTATAGGTATTTGTGCCTCAAGATCCAGATTAACATATGGTTCAGGCAGGAACTTTGCTAATTTGCTTCAATGCGTCGATGATTATCACCTATGGTATCACCTTTGGTTCAGTTTGTAGTGGTTCTTGCAACTAGAGGCACATCTCTACGGTTAATTCTGATGGTACCAACATAAGTTGTTTTCTTATACAGTACTTCAACTTGTCAACCAGAGGAAGAGAGATGAATCAATTAGCTTCTCTTAGATTACGTCATCTATTGATGTAGTTTTTCATAAGCTTCATCACCACTGCCTCGGGCATTGATGAGCTCTGTGCAGCTTCTTGCTCATCCAAAGTTCCACCATCAATGTAGACCAGACCAGACAAGCAGTATGAGGAAATGGCTTCAGTTGTCCAGAATATTTTTATTCCAAACTTTTCAATGTATTGGCGGGAATGCACACGTCCGTGAAATTTCAGCTGCTGCTCATCAATAGTCAACTCCGCTGCTGGTACAACAAAAATATCAATTGTTTTGGTGACTATGTCAAAGATGTTTTGTACAGGCGAGAATCTGTCTGTTCAGTCTCTCCTGAAATGATCATCAAATCGACAAGCACCTTTTAGAATTTTGAACCGCTGCGACAAAGTGCAGTCAGATAGAATAGGAGATATTGGCGCGTTGCAGGCAATCATTAGTTCTAGTAATTCTCCATTCTTCTTTTTCTATGAGTGGTTGTGTGTAGCTTGTAAGCATAAATCAGTGAACTGAGTTCATTTCAGTCTATAGTCTACTAAACTAAGCACAGTTACTCACAATGCTGTACAATCAATAGCAAAATGTCAATTATAGATGTGAATTACAATTATAGATATATTTTCAATGCAAATCAGACTGGGGTAAATTTTACCCCAAAACACCTAAAACTATGAAATAAAATATTCAACCACTTACACTTGGACTTTTAGTCTGCAAATCTAGGATAATTATCCACCCTCAGAACTAGGAAACGTCAAGTGATAACAGTTCTTCCGGACTTTTATACATGTAACTGCAGCACTAGAACATACTCTGGGGTGAAAATACCCCAAAACACCGTCTAACGGTTAAACATATCTTTTGATTTTGTAACAAAAACGATCAAAAGTCATAACTCCCGTTTTTAATCCAATTGTTTATGGATTGCCCTTCCATAAACACCAATTCTGAGATGCCTCTAAATGTATTTTAAGTCTAATAATTGTTTCTCTTAAAAATATCAGGATTTTCATTTGACTCCATTCTCATGCCTGCTTCAAGTACGTTATAGAGAGATTTTACTGTGTTGGCTGTGTATCCTAATGGGTGGCAAGAAGAAAAAAAAGGGTGGCATCAACCAGCGAAGCTTGGATAGCAAAAGAAGAACCAAACAGACTAATAACTGAGCTTACTTTTTTAAGGTATTTAGAAAATTAGTATTTATTTAATGCATAATTTTTTTATATGGGGAGCGAGGTATTTAAACATAAATTTAAAACTTTCGTAAACTTGATGTAACTTTTAAAAGTTTCTTCAAAGTCTGTTCAAAACTCAAGGTGTAAATGTAAATGGAATTTTGAAAACTTTGTACAAATTTTGAAATTACTTTGAAGACATTTTGGTTTAATTTGTAAAACTTTATGTAACATTCGAAATTTTCTTCAAAGTCTGTTCAAGACTTCCGAAGTTTCTTCAAAGAATTCAAAGTGCCGAAACACTGGGGCGCAGAAATCTAATAGCACAAAACAATTACGGCTCTTATTAAATAAGATAGTCAAAGCGGTACACAAAATCTGAAGTTATAGGTTTCTCATGAAATATCACTGTCATTGACTGCAGTTCAAGTGGGGCAGTCCATTCATAATGCAATACCAAAGTCAGCATCCGACGAGCGTCCGATTTTGTACAATTTCCCATGCATCGAAACGTTCATGTCATAAACAAAACGATAGTTGCACAGTCTTTCATTTTAATGGGTAACATTGGGGGTCGACTCCTGTAGCGTTTTGTTTTAATCAATGTTTTTAATTGACAAAATGTTTCCGCTTCATCCATGTTTAGATGCGTAGAAAGGATTCCCCGAAACACTCGATTGGCAACCTTCATGATTGCTCTCCTCAGCAGGAATGATGCAAGTAGTCTTGTGACGTTCTTTTATATGAATCCGTTCAAGGTCAAAACACATAATTTCCAAAGCATCATTATAACAGCAGTGCGCCCCATCTCTTTTCTTTCGTCTTTGCCATGATAGTATGTGGATATGCGCATGAGTATCGACAGTGTACAAAATTAATGTCTATCTCATTATGCTTTGCATGAAAGGCAAACTGATGAAGTGGATTATTATGTCGCTCTTTCCATTGGGGCAGAGGGTAATTGCGGTAGGGTGTACTTATACTGTTTCTCTATAAAAATCGTTTAATGTCATGACCATGTCCTACAATCTCACTTACTGGGTAATTTGATAGTTTCATTTTTAAATAGGATTCCGCAAGCGTTCCTGCGTATAACCACTGATTTGAATATACATGAAGTTAAACCATGGAACCAGTCCTTGCCTTTCAGATAATCTTCATAATTCGTAATTTTACCATAGTAAAGAAACGAGTACACAAGTTTTTCCTCTTCTGTATTCCAAATGATCCCTCCCAAATCAACAATGCTTTTATTACATGACGTTCTTGCTCCCTACCTTTTTGCAACTACGAAAAGAGTTCTGAGTCGTAAGTCATGAGTTATAAGTCTTCATCATGATCATCACAAGCGCACTCTGAATGGTGCATACTACAGCGAGGACAAACAATGTGTCAACAATCATCATAGTCATCCATATAGTAGTAGTCGTCATCGCAAACGCACATCTCCTCGAGGCAGTAGGGGCAAGACATTACGTCCGTTCAGTAGCTGACTTGACAACGAATGAGTGAAAAGTGAAAATACTCACTTATACAGTATATACACACACAGGTTGAGGATAACCGTTTACGAGGATTTATATTCTACAGCAGAGTATTGATTCTTCCTCTTCTTCAGTTGATAGTGAACAGTGACTCGTTCAATGGGAGAATTCTCAACAGAGGTTGTCTGTGTACATATAGCACTTGCAAGCTCCTTCGTCATATACACAATGTAAAATTCATCCTTGATGAATACAATCATACGTGGATAGCACTTACCAAGTATAACAATACCATAGACATCATATATGCCGCGCTTCATCTTTGAGAGTTGAAATAGAGGAAGCTTCAGACATTGACTGGGAGGCACCATCTTGTTTGACGAATGAATTTCCATCAGAGAGAGAGAGGGACGTCCGTTCAGTAGCTGACTTTGTCAATGAATGAGTGAAAAGTGAAAATGTTCACTTATATAAGGCATATAGTTAATCACTTCAGTGGCGGAATGGTAGTGACATTGGGTTGTGAATTTAGTGATAATTATGAGTTCGAGCCCCGGTCATACACTAATATTTATAGAAATATATCTACTATATAATTACTATAGCACTGCACTACGAAAGTATCATCATCACTAACTTGATAAACATGTCATCCTTATAAAGCTGATTAAATAGTATCATCCTCGCTAACTTCAAAAATAAGCAAAAGGAATATTCAGTTATTCAAATTTTACTTCACTTGACAATATTCTAATACACTACAGTACTATCCTAGCTAACTTGATAAAATTCATCCTCGCTAGTCACTATTGAGTATATTCAACTATTTTAATTTGATACAGTACTATTCTATCTATGGTAAGTACTCTCTCGAACATCACTAGTTACTCTCAAACATTTCTATACATTCTAAAGCTATGACCCCTCTTTAACAACTTGAAAAGTAGATAACATTTGGTATGTAAATTCTAATAAAGAAGAATATTAACCCAATCTATACCGGGCTATTTAACGCAACCAGGTATCGTGGGGGGAGCTGATTTGGCCCACCCTATTGAAATCTACTTTAGGAGTGTGCTATAGTGATGAAAATTGGCACCTAATTAGATCAAAATGATCTACAGAT